>JAYJMB010087821.1:0-65390 GCA_036873735.1 Pouteria campechiana
CATCATATCTTCTTCAATTCAAGAATCTATTCCTAATTCACCTCTCTTGAATATAAATTAAGAATCTCAGTTCATGCACAGGGTAGCATTAAGCTTAGAATAGAAGAAACAATGATGAAGAAGATATTTTAACTCAAAAATCAAACATCAACACAAGATTCATTGCTAAGATTCATTTAATCCTAGATAACAAAAATTTAGAACATCATATTTGAATTAAAACCAACTAAATAATTGATCAACATCATCATAATCCAATATTCAATGTTGATTCAAAAACAAAAGATAAACTAAAAAGAAAATAGAATATTCAGGTTGCAACGGCTTTCTCCAATGGTCTTCTTACTCTAAACTATTTTCCTTGTCCAACTCTTTGTTTAAGCTCCACTCTCCTCCCCAATCTGAACTCCTAGTTATCCTTAAATAACCCAAGCAGCTGGGTCTTAATAGAATTCCTCCATGAATTGCAATTCCTTTACACACCAGAATCATCTTCTAAAAATAACTCTATATTTTCTACCTTCCACAAATTGTAACAACTTTTAAAAATTTTAGCAATGTATATAAAAAAAATTGCTTCAAAAATATCTCAAATGATTGCAATTGCTTATCATAGTTTGGATAACAATATCTGATGCGTGGAAGAACAATAAAATTTGTATACTTCCAATTTTGAAGCTTTGATTTCAAACTTTATTTCATTTTAGGTTGCTTTGGAGGCATGAAAATTGAACAAAAATTTGCACTCTTGTTTCAGAGTTCTCTAACATGAACTTCGGAGAAAAATCATTGCTTTGGAGATTTTTGTTCTACTTTGGAGTTCTTTGAAGTGAACTTCGGAGAAAAAATTGTTGCTTCAGAGATTTTTCTTCTGCTTTGGAGTTCTCTAAAGTAAACTTTGGAGAAAAAATCATTACTTAAGAGTTTTCTAAAGTGAACTTCGGACAAAAAATTTTTGCTTTAGAATTCTCCGAAGTGAACTTCAGAGAAAAAATTCTGCTTTGGAGATTTTGATGTTTAGAGCAGTTTTAGTAGAATCATCATAACTTTCTCATATGAACTCCAAATTGAATGATTTTTGTTGGTCTAGATAGATAATTTTAAGATCTATAATTTTTTAATAAATTTTCCTAATTCTACTTGTATTTTGATTCATGGGCTATCAAAGTACTGCCTTTTGTGTTGGTGAACTTTGGAGTAAAAATTCTGCTTCAGAGATTTCTGGAGAGACTACTACTATTTTGATCATAACTTTCTCGTAAGAACTCAGAATTGCTTCATTCCTTTACATTTGATAGAAAATTTTAGGGGCCACGACTTTTATGTTGATAATTTGTATGAATCATCCATATTTTTTGAGTTATAAGCCTTCAAAGTGATGCCTTCTGTCAAGTGAAGTAGCAGATGAATGCAAAGCTCTACAGATAGTTGCATTGTTTTTGCCATAACTTTCTCATATAAATTTATAATCATATAATTTTTATTACATTGAAAAGATAAGAATAAATGATAAAACTTTCATGTTGAACAAAGTTTCATAATATGTTTCCATCAATCCCAGAAATTGCTTTAAAATAACATCTTTTGTAATCTTCAGTTTCATTTAACATATCAACAAAACAAACTCTGTTAAGTGCAAGATCCACTAAAAAATATTAAAAGAAGATCTTAAATATGTGAATTTAGATATAAAAATTATAATATATTATGAGCTTATCAAATACCCCCAAACTTAGCTTTTGATCATCCTCGAGCAAAATAACAATCTGATCTCTTGAATCAATTAGGAAAAACTCTTTCAAATAATTAGTAACATGCCAGACAAATTACACGTGTGCAAATATCTCAGAAATCACTCAAGATACTTTCCAAGTAATCTCATGAAACCCATGCTTCATCAATCTTTTCATAAGATGAAAATATGTGTGTGCAGTGTCAATTTCATACTACATGCATGTTTTTCAGTCAATAATGTGAAAACCAGTTTCATGATCTTCACAAAACACTCCATAAGCTTACTTTTCATAATCCCTCTCTACTAATGTAGAAAACTCTGTTCACTTAGATCAATAGGGCTTTATTAAGCTTGTAATAGGGCCTTGGGTTTAGCTAATAAGAAAAGGGAATAAGGATACACAAAGTAAGAGATCACATCTGCATTTTACATGAATATTCAACCTCTTAACTTTTAATTTGGGGTTTTATCTATTTAATGAGATGTATTACTACAAAACCCTAGACTTATTTCTTTTACTTTCATTAGGATGTGATCCCCCCAACTATGGGTTGTATTACTACCACATCTCCAAACTTATTTTGTGTTGAGTTCATGGAGATACGATCCCTCAATTGAAGGATAAATCCTTATTGGTTTCTTTTCGTTTGTCCTTTTTCCTTTTCTTTTAGCATTCTTCTCTTTAACTCCCCCAAACTTAAATTCTTATGTACTCATGTACCTCTCTGTAATCTTATGTTTAGAATACATCTCTTAATAGGTCAATCATGGTTTTTCAGGCTAAAAAGGGTTGAGTGATGAGGCTAAAGAAAGAAAAATTGAATGGTGGTCTTTCACATGCTTTGCATGTGTCATTCTCTCATTAAAGCTCAATGGGGATACTAGTGATAGTGAATATACCAGGTTACCTTGAAAGGCTCAAACTGATTAAAGAATGCCTAAATCATTTCCAAGTAAACATGGTTTCTAGGATTTTACCTTGAGGAATAATCAAATAAGTTCTAGTGTACTTGTGTCAACCAGAATATGTTACTGATTTCACAATATCATCACTAATCCATATACACTTTGCATGATCTTAACATAATGTACTAATTAAAATTTTCATCGGTCATGAAAAGAAGGACTTATCATAAGAATCAGTAAATCACAAGGTAGCACCTATCCTTCTTTCTCAATAATGTGCAATAAAAATAAAAACTCAGCATATGTCACTTGATCACAAAAGGAGAATCCAACCTATTCAATTTTAGCAATGTAACACAATTTGCACTTGGATTTCTTTAGCTAATTATCAAAAGAGATGCTCGTAGAGAAAATTTGTACCCAAATTTGACAAAAAAATTCCAAAATTGAATGCAAATATGAAATCTTAGTTGTAAATCTGAATGTAACTCCCTAAATACCCCCAAACTTAAATCAAACATTATCCTTAATATGAAAGAATGAAAGAAGTTTAATTTTAAGAGCTTCCCTAAATGAAGTGCAATCTAATCCTCTTTTTTTGAAATTTATTGACATCCTTTGCAAATTTCTAACAATTTTGATACTTGACACATAATCTACAATCTCATGAAACTTGTATGCTCAATCTGAAATCAATTCTTACTTCTGCAACAAAAACATCAAACTATAACTAAAATATCTATCCAAATGGATAAAACAAAACAAAAAACTAAGCTAAATGTGAAGAGAATAAAGAAAGTTCAGATTTTCTGTTTTTCATGAATTCAATGTTCTCCTCTGAAGTGAACCATTCTCCTTTTCTGGTAGACAAGAGTTGATCATATTATTGATGGCTGCAATATATAATTGTCTGAAATCAAGTAAGCAAAAAAAAAGAAAAAAAATAAAAAATAAAAATAAAATTAAAGCAAACTAAGTTAGACTAAAAATCCTAAAAGCAAAGGGATGAGGAAGTAGTTCTAATTTATAGTCTTCAGCTTGACTATCTCTTTCTTTAAGCTAGTTCTTTTAAGTCCAATGTGAACTTCTGCTTGTCATAACTTTCTTCAAAGTATGGCTTCAGATGCTAACCATTCACTTTAAATGTTCCCTTGGTGTCATGACCAACTTCAATTGTCCCATATGGCAGTATCCTTGTGATAGTGAAAGGACCTAACCATCTGGATCGTAACTTACTAGGAAACAGTCTAAGGTGAGAGTTATAAAGTACCACTTTTTGCCAATTTCAAACTCTCTTCTGAGAATGTGTTTGTCATGCCATCTCTTTGTATGCTCTTTATATATATTGGCATTCTCATAAGCCTCATTGTGAAGTTTATCTAACTCATTCAATTGTAGCAATCTTTCTTTTCCCACAAGTTACCTATCAAAATTTAAAAATTTTAGTGCCTAATATGCTCTATGTTCTAATTCCATAGGTAGATGACAAGCCTTTCCAAATACTAGCCTAAAAGGAGACATCCCAATGGGTGTTTTGAATGCAGTCCTATATGCCCAAAGTGCATCATCAAGTTTTACTAACCAATCTCTCTTAAAGGCATTCATAGTTTTCTCCAAAAGTCTTTTGATTTCCTTGTTTGAAACTTCCACTTGTTCACTAGTCTGAGGATGATAAGGGGTTGCAATCTCATGTGTAACTCTATATTTATGGAGAAGTGTATCACATTGTTTATTGCAAAAATGGGTTCCCCCATCATTGATGATTGCTTTAAGAGTACCAAATCTGGTAAAAATGTCTTTCTTCAAAAATTTGATCACTGCCTGAGCATCATTTTTTGGCATTGTAGCAGCTTCCACCCATTTAGACACATACTCTACAGCTACCAAAATGTACTTATGGCCAAAGGAAGAGGGGAATGATCCCATGAAATCAATACTCCAAACATCAAATAATTCACAAACAAGAATATGGTTTAAAGGCATCTCATTTCTCTTAGAGATATTTCCAATTCTCTGACATCTATCACATGAGAGTACATGGGTTTGTGTATCTTTGAAAACTATTGGCCAATAAAAACCAAATTGTAAAACTTTAGCTGCAGTTTTTTGTGGAACTGAAATGCCCACCTGCCTCTCCATTATGACAATGTTGTAGAATACTTACCATCTCCTCCTCTAGTATACATCTCCTTATCACTTGGTCTGCACAAATTTTAAACAGAATAGGTTCTTCCCAAAGATAATGTTTAACATCAGAAAAGATTTTTTTTCTATTGTGGTGTTAGGGGGTAAAATATTACTTGCCAAATAATTTACAAAAAATTAGCAAACTATGTTTGTGTGGAGTTGACATGAAATATATGCTCATCAGGGAATTCTTCAAGAATTGGAGTCTCCTCATCTTTTGTAGTTGGAATTCTGGACAAGTGATCTGCAACTAGATTCTCAATTCCCTTCTTATCCTTGATCTCCAAATCGAATTCCTATAGCAAGAAAATCCACCTAATCAATCTAGGCTTTGCTTCTGTTTTTGCAAGCAAATATTTTAGAGCTGAATGATCTGAATAAATAATCACTTTAGAACCACTCAAGTAAGAATGAAATTTATCAAAAGCAAAAACTACTGCGAAGAGTTCCTTTTCAATTGTTGAATAATTCAGTTGGGCTCCTGATAAGGTTTACTAGCATAGTAAATTATTAGAAAATTCTCCCCTTTCTTTGTCCCAAAACAGCTCCTATGGCAACATCACTTGCTTCACACATTAACTCAAAAGGTATATCCAATGCTGGTACTGTCATGATTGGTGTTAAAACTAATTTATCCTTCAAAGTGTTAAAGACCTGCAAGCAATCATTTGAGAAGTTACATGGTACAGCCTTTATTAATAGATTAGAGAGGGGTTTAGCAATTTTTAAAAAGTCCTTGATAAACCATCTATAAAATCCTGCATGCTCCAGAAATCTTCTGATAAGTTTAATAGATGTGGGTGGAGGCAATTTTTCAATGACCTCCACTTTGGCACGATCAACTTCTGTTCCTTTTTCTGAAATCTTGTGTCCAAGCACTATCCCTTCTTGCACCATAAAATGACACGTCTCCCAATTCATAATAAGGTTAGTCTCCTTACATCTTTGCAACACCAAAGCCAAATTATACAACATGAATCAAATGATGAGCCAAAAATAGAAAAATCATCCATGAAAATCTCAATATATTCCTCAACCATATCTAAAAAAATGGCCATCATAAATCTCTGAAAAGTAGTGGGTGCATTGCAAAGACCAAAAATCATTCTCCTAAAAGCAAAAGTACCACATGGACAAGTGAATGTAGTTTTCTCTTCATCTTCTAGTTCAATGGGAATCTGATTATGACCTAAGTAACCATCCAAAAAGCAATAAAATTCATGTCCTGCAAGTCTTTCCAACATCTGATCAATAAATGGTAAAGGAAAGTGATCTTTTCTAGTGGCATCATTCAATTTCCTGTAATCAATCCACACACGCCATCCAGTAACTGTTCTAGTTGGAATCAATTCATTGTTGTCATTTTTCTAAATAGTCATACCGCCCTTATTTGGTACAACATACACACGGCTCACCCACGGACTGTTAAAAATAGGATGGATGATTCCTACATCAAGTAGTTTGGTCACTTTTGCTTTCACCACTTCTTGCATCTTTTGGTTCAGACACCTTTGATGCTGGATAGTGGGTTTGTATTGATCCTCCATTAGAATTTTATGCATGCAAAGTGAAGGGTTGATTCCTTTGATGTCTAAAATTTTTCATCCAATTGTGCCCTTATGCTCTCTCAATAATCTTAGTAGTTTCTCCTCCATCATATCTGTCAAAAAAGAAGAAATAATCACTGAAAAAGAAGAAACTTCATCTAAGTAAGCATATTTTAAATGAGAAGGTAAAGGTTTGAGTTTAAGAATAGGAGGTTCTTCTATAGATGGCTTAAGCTTTTTGTTGATTTGTACTAGCTCCTCAACTCCTGGTGATTATTGCTTTGAGTAGGGTGGGTTTGCCTCCATAAACTTTTCACATTCCTCTACATCATCTCTCTTAGTTTCTCTGTTGCTTGGTTGAGTCAAGCATGCTTCTAGTGGTTCTTCAACCACACTTTCCTGAAAATTTTTGTTTACCAACCTGTCAATAGATTCAACTGCAAAAAAGTATTAGCATCCAAAGGATGTTTCATTGCTTCAAAGACATTGAAGGTGACTTGATCATCTTGAACTCTAAGAATTAATTTTTCTTGTTGAACATCGATAAGAGATCTTCCTATTACTAGGAATACTCTACCCAAGATAAGTGGTACCTCCCTATCTTCTTCCATATCCAAAACTATGAAATCAGCAGGGAAAATGAAACTATCAACCTTTATCAACACATCTTCAACAATACCCCTTGGATGTTTGATTGAACGATTAGCAAGTTGAAGTGATACTGTGGTTGTTTTGACCTCTCCCAATCCTAATTTTTTGAAAACAAAGAAAGGCATTAAGTTAATACTTGCACCCAAATCACATAATGCCTTTTCAGAATATGAATCACCAATAGTGTGAGGGATAGTGAAACTCCCTGGATCTTTCATCTTTTATGGCAGTATGTTTTGCAGGATAGCTAAATATTCCTCATTCAATTTTACAATTTTATAATCCTCCAACTTCCTTTTATTTGCCAAGATCTCCTTCAAAAATTTTGCATAGCTAGGCATCTGTGCTAAGGCATCTACAAAAGGAATGTTAATATGCAACTTTTTAAATACATCTAGAAATTTAAAAAACTGTTTATCCATCTTATGTAATTAAAGTCTTTGTGGATAAGAGATTGGAGGCACATAAGGCTTAGGATTGTCTAGAAATAGTTTACTCTTAGCTGCCTTTTGTGGTTGTTCAATTACTTCTTCTTATTTTTCATTGGGAGTCTCTTGTTGAACATCTTGTTCTCCCACTTGCTTTCTACTTCTCAAGGTTACAACTTTTACCTTTTCAATTGGATTTTTCTCAGTCTTGCTAGGCAAAGAACCCTGTTGTCTTCTTGATAACATATTTGCTAGTTGTCCTACATGCATCTCCAAATTCTTCATTGACGCTTCTTGATTTTGAAACTTCATGCTTATGTTATGCATGAATTCTTGAGTGTTGCTCATGAAATTTTGAGTGCTATTCGCTAGTTTTCTAACCATCTCTTCCAGATTATATTTTCTCTCCTCTAGTTGCTTGAATCCTAGTGGTGGCCTTGCTACATTTTGATTGTTCCATGAGAAATTTGGATGATTTCGCCACCCTGGATTGTAAGTGTGGTTGTATGGATTGTTTTGTGACCTGTTGAAATTACTAACAAAGTTAGCATTCTCAATAGATTGTGCAAAAGTGTTACCTACTTGACAATATATGCTAGCATGTCCTCCACCACAGAAATCACAAGTCACTTTCTGAATTTTCATTACTAAAGTATTCATATTGTTTATCTTCCTATTCAATGCTTTAAACTGTGCTGTGAGTGCAGTGAGGCCGTCCACTTCATGCACTCCTATTGGTCTTCTCATTGGTAGCCTCTCAGTAGGCCACTGATAGTTGTTAGATGCTTCTTCTAGCATTTTGTTATTCAATGATCCTCCTACAATTGCATCAATCATAGAATAAAAATTTGGACTAGTCCCATTATAAAAAGTTTATACTTGCATCCATATTGGTAGTCCATGATGTGGGCATCTCTTTAGCAAGTCTTTAAATCTCTTCCATGCCTCATATAGTGATTCATTATCCATCTACATGAAAGTTGTAATATCATTATGCATCTTAGCAGATTTTGAAGGCAAAAACTTACCTAGGAACTTCTGTGTCATAGCATACCCAGTGGTGATTGAGCCTGCAGAAAGAGAAGAAAGCCAACTTTTAGCTTTGTCCTTTAGAGAAAATGAAAATAATCTCAACCTGATTGCATCATCAGTGAGTCCATTATGTTTGATTGTATCACAAATTTCAAGAAAAGCATCCAAGTGGCTGTTTGGATCATCGCTTTGAAGTCCACTAAATTGGACAGATTGTTGAAGCATATGAATAAGAGATGGCTTAATTTTAAAATTATTTGCTTGAACTGCAAGTCTTCTTATGCATGATGTTTGTCCTTAGATAGTTAGAGCAGCATAATCTCTCAAATGTTTGCGTGGATTTTCAACTACAATTGCTCCAAGTACACCTTCTCCTTCCATCTTTTCAGTCAGAATCGATTGTTCTCTTAGTCTTCTTCTATAGGTATAATCAATTGTACCATACACTACTTTCTATAAAAATAATAGAATAAATCAAATCTAGAATTCAAAACAAATTATAACTAGGAATCAAACTAAATATATAAACTAGTACTAAGTAGAAAAGAAAAAACAAAGTAATACCAACATTGATTAGTAGTGATATTAATGTATAACTCGCTACCTTCCCAGCAGTGGTGCAAAAAACTTATTGTCCCTCATGCAAGTATACATGATCACAAGTAATATAGATGAGGTAAATTGAGTAGCGTTCCCACGAGGAAGTAGGTTGTTACATACTAAATACCAAACTTGTATCAAATTAGTAATATTTGATTGAATGAAATTCAGTAGATGATATAAGAACTAAATTCGATTAAATAATGAAGTTGATAAATTATAAGAGAAAAAGAAGAAATATCAATGGATGAAATATCTAGGAATTCAACTTCACCTAGCAAATCCACTTGTATTGATGAATTGCAATGAGTAAATCATCATTTCGCTCATTATCAATCGGATGCACTAAAGTATATACCACCCTTTCTCGAGTGTTATAATAGGTGTGCCTATTAAAGTGATTTACTATGTCTCCATGCAAATCCGAATTAATAAACCCATTTAGCTTAAGCATCCAAGTGTAATATATGCACTCACAAGGTCATATTTACACAGATTGCACATGTACAATGGCTATCTCTAGACTTTATTGCATCATATCTTCTTCAATTCAAGAATCTATTCCTAATTCACCTCTCTTGAATATAAATTAAGAATCTCAGTTCATGCACATGGTAGTAAACACATACACGCATTAAGCTTATAATAGAAGAAATAATGATGAAGAAGATAATTTAACTCAAAAATCAAACATCAACATAAGCTTCATTGCTAGGATTCATTTAATCCTAGATAACAAAAATTTAGAAAATCATATTGGAATTAAAACTAACTAAATGATTGATAAACATCATCATAATCCAATATTGAATATTGATTCAAAAACAAAAGATAAACTGAAAAGAAAAAAGAAAATTTAGGTTGCAGCGGCTTTCTCCAATGATCTTAGTGCTCTAAACTCTTCTCCTCATCCAACTCTCTATTTATGCTCCACTCTCCTTCCCGATCTGAACTCCTAGATGTCCTTAAATAACCCAAGCAGTTGGGTCTTAATAGAATTCTTCGAGGAATTGCAATTTCTTTATGCACCAAAATCATCTTCTAAATATAACTCTGTATTTTCTACCTTACACAAATAGCAACAACTTCTAAAACTTTTAGCAATGTATGTAAAGAGAATTGCTTCAAAAATATCTCAGATGATTGCAATTACTGATCATAGTTTGGACAGCAACATCTGATACATGGAAGAACAACTATATTTGTGTACTTCCAATTCTAAGCTTTGATTTTAAACTTTATTTCTTGTTAGGATACTTTGGAGGCATGAAAAATGAGCAAAACTTTGAGTTATTGTTTTGGAGTTCTCTGAAATAAACTTTTGAAAAAAAATTGTTGCTTTGGAGATTTTTGGTCTACTTCAGAGTTCTTTGAAGTGAACTTCGGAGAAAAAATCATTGCTTCAGAGATTTTTCTTCTACTTCAGAGTTCTCTAAAGTGAAAATTGTAGAAAAAATTATTACTTCAGAGTTCTCTGAAGTGAAATTCAGAGAAAAAATCATTGCTTTGGAATTATCTAAAGTGAACTTCAGAGAAAAAATTCTACTTTGGAGTTTTTGATGTTCCATAGTAGTTTTAGTAGAATCATCATAACTTTCTCATATGAACTCCAAATTGAGTGATTTTTATTAGGTTAGATAGATAACTTCTAGATATAAAATTAATATTAATAAATTTTCTTGATTCTGCTTGTATTTTGAGTCTTGGGCTCTCAGAGTACCGCCTTTTGTGTTGGAGAACTTTGGAGTAAAAATTCTGCTTCAGAGATTTCTGGAGAGAGTACCATTGTTTTAATCATAACTTTCTCATAAAAACTCATAATTTCTCCATTAATTCTTTATTTAATAGATAATTTCAGGGGCTATGACTTTTATATTTATCACTTTATATGAATCATCCATATTTTATAAGTTATAAGCCTTTAAAGTGACGCCTTCTATCAAATGAAGTAGCAAATGAATGTAAAGCTCTACAGACAGTTGCACTATTTTAGCCATAAATTTCTCATATAAATTCATAATCATATAATTTTTATTGCATTATAAATATAAGAATAAATTCTAAAACTTTTATGTTTAACAGAGTTTTCAAATATGCCTTCATCAATCCTAGAAATTGCTTTAATGCAACATCTTTTGTAATCTTCAATTTTATTTTACATATCAATAAAATAAACTCCATTAAGTGTAATATCCACTAAAAATTATTAAAAAAGGATCTTAAATATGTGAATTTAGATATAAAAAATATGATATATTATGAGCTTATCAAAAGGTTCTTCCAAAACTCTCTAAAACTCCCAAGAACCTTAGCCCTGAAGTGCTCTGAAGAAACCCTAGCAAAAAGCCTCCCTAAAAAAACTCTCTAACTTCTATTTAAAAATCACCCAAAACTTGGCTATCTCTAGCACTGGTGGGGCCACCTTGCTAGACATGAGTTGGTAGGTGAGTTGAGTGGGTGTCGGCAGCTCCAGAATGCTGTCCACTTGAGATGTCTTCACTGTCTTGATCATGTCTTCTTCATTTGTTATCAAAATTGGATGATTCTTATTGCATTGAATAGATGAATTGAAGAACTTCAACTCTTATGTTAACCATGCTTGCTGAATCCATGTCAATCAATGCCATAATTAGCATCAAAGTAATGCTTGTTCACACTCGGCTTCTTTTTGACATGATTTGTTGACGAAAAAATCAAATAACTCTATTAAATGCAATATTTCATCAAATGTAGTTACAAACCAATAAAACATGCCAAATAAGGTTCCAAAACATGTGGATTTGGGTATTAGAATAGGGTATATTATGAACTCATCAGGATGTGAATCTAGTTAGTTGGTTAATTAATTTGATTGGACATGGCATGTTATGGCCAAAGCCCCAAATATGTAATTAGGTAAATGGCTCCATTTTATGTGTTCTACTAGTGTATGTGTTTTGTTGAGTTTTGAAATGAAAGAATTATATAATGAAT
Organism: Pouteria campechiana; assembly: GCA_036873735.1. Taxonomy (NCBI): domain Eukaryota; kingdom Viridiplantae; phylum Streptophyta; class Magnoliopsida; order Ericales; family Sapotaceae; genus Pouteria; species Pouteria campechiana. Next base: position 12,060 of record JAYJMB010087821.1, read on the forward strand.
GGATAGTTATGAACTTTACTTGTTGATTGATGGATTCTATGGATTTGATGGACTGTGATAATTGCTAGCATGGTCGTGTATTGCTTAATAACTGATTGTATTCCCATTATTTATGTGTTGCTTGTTTAAGCGAGATGTATTTTACTAAAATTTGCTCAATACACATTCCATGATAATCTATCATGAGGCATGATAGTAAAAAGAATCTCCCCCAACTTGCTTATGACCAGTTTAAATTGCCTGATTTGTTAAGTGTCCTATGAATGGGAATGCTAAAATTGTATACCTCTATGTATTGAATAACATTGAAAGCTATCATGATTAATTAAGCTAAATTAATTAATAATCTAATTGATGAACTTATGTGTTACCCATATGTTTGGCATTGAATTTTGTTATGAGGCTAAGCTGCATTGTTAATGCATTTGATTGAAGCATGTGATTGATGCAATTTTGTATATGTGGGATGTGCATTGATTCATGTACGAATTGATATGTGACATGTTATATATGGTGCCTGGGAGATGTGATTGTTGGAGGCTGATGTGATGAAATAGTAGCATTGTGTGATGGAAGCCCATCGAAAAATCCACTGAGATGATATTATCGATGTCCCAATAATCATTCCTACTGACCTAACTTCATCCCAATCCCTCCTCCTAAGACCAAACCAACCAAAAAGCCTTGAACCCAGAAACCCAAGCCTAAATCCTCTAACCTATCTACTCCAACACCCAAACTTTTCACTAAAACCTATCCCACAATTTGACAGCCCTACCTACTTTCCTCTAACCTAAGTCCAAAAGACTCAGATCTCCACCCAAGAAACCCTAAACTGCTACATATTTTTTTATTTTTCTTTTTGCTATGTATTTCCTTTTTAGTTTGCATATTTTTTTATTTTTCTTTTTACTATGTATTTCTTTTTTAGTTATGTACATCATGTATCTTGTTATACTTAAGAAATGAAATCTAATTTTTATATTTTTCTTTTCCCTTATGCATATTTTTATTATGACAAAAAGGAAGAGAAATACCAATGGTAGCATTATAGTTAGTACAAGTGCATTTATTCAGGGGGAGTCATTAGAAGAGTCATTAGGAGATACACTTAATAAGGGGGAGCATTAGAAAATATTATCTTTTTGAAATGTATATCACTCAAATGTTTTGTTAACATCAAAAAGGAGAAGAATGTTAAGGCTAACCTTAAATTAGCTTGATTTTAATGATGAATGTGATTAACCAGCTAAGTTTTTGATGATGAGCAAACATATGAGTGAAATATTGAGGTACTAACAAGTTACGTTCTCAATTATTGTAGAAATAAATGGTTAAAATAAGTTAACTATGCTAGGGAAGTAACTTCGGAGTGATGGACAACGCTTTCAAGATCATATCAAGTTGTGATCCACCACATTTAAGTTTTCAAAGGTAGAAGAATAAGTAAATGCTCTAAGAAAGATATATTTGAACTCAAGAAAGGATTTCAAAGATAGTAAAGTACTTCTAAAATTAAGAAAAACAAATTCAAAAGATGTAACAACATTTGAAAGATCTAAAAGTCATGTCTGAAATCTTCAGAGTTACTTCAAAGGGAGACATCCATGCTTCAGAGGTCAAAAAGATCATACAAAATCTAGTTCAGAAGCAAGGAAGCCCTTTAGAGGTACTTTAGATGGTAAACCCAAGCTTCAAAGGATTTCATACGTACAAGAACACTTTTAGAGTCAAGTGGAGATGAGTTTATAGCATATAAAAGCTTAGAATGTCTAAAAGTCAAGTTTGAACAAATTCAGAGCATTCAAAGGAAGACCATTATGCTTCAGAGTTTAGAAGAATTAATTTGAAGTTTTTCCTAAAGCAAGGAAGCTCTTCAAAGTTGCTTCAGAAGAAGGACTGCGAACTTCAGAGGCTAGAAAGTAGCTGTTAGATATTTCAGCGCACATGAAGGCACTTCAAAACATATGAGACATCCTTCAGAGGATCTGAAGTGCGTAGCTAAAATCAAGCTCAAAGTAGTTGAGGTTTAGAATGTCTGAAAGTGAGCTTTAGAAGCTCTAGAATTAAATGCAACAATGGTAACTGACAGCGCTTGACCTTTAGAGGCTCTGAAAACTTCAAAGGGTCTAAAGTGGCATAACGAGGCAATTCGCATGATGTGTTAGAAATGCAACCTAGAATAGTCAAAAATTGCTAAAAAGAAGTAATCAATAGCTAATTTCTCTTCCAGCAATATAAATAGAAGATTCAAATAGTTGGAAAGTACAGTCCAAGTAGTTGAGCAAAATTAACATGCATTTACTCAAGAAATTAGTTTTCTTGCAAAGCTTTCAACTCCATCTATGCTACACTCTAATACAAAATTCAAAGCCATACCTTTAATGACCATTTGTGAGTTTGAAATCTCTATGTTTTAGTGTTATATCATTCATTATCTTGCATTAAATTTGGACAAATAGCCTAAGTAAGAGGCATACACCTGTACAAGTTAGTTTTCAAATTTTCTGGTATGGCAAGAAAATGGCTTGCCATTTATTAGTGTTTATTACAACAAGTAGGAAAGACTTGCTGATTTGTAAGACTTGGTTGGTGAGCTTGGGAAAACCAACAAGTGTATATTTGATCAAAGTGCTGATTAAGGTGTTAGTGGAACCTAAGTGCAGTAGAAGAGACTGACTGAGAGAAGTGGAGTAGGAACCCAGGAAGAGCCAAACCACTATAAAAATTCTATCTTAGTGTGTTGTGTGATCTATTTCATATCATTTTAACACCATCATTTGAACTTGGCCAAAAATTTTAAAAGCATAATTCACCCCACCTCATGAGGTACCATCTGCAAGGGACTAACACTCGCTCCAATGTCACGATCCCTCAATTTGCATCAAGCATCCACGATGCATTTCGCACTACTAATGCAACCCACATCCATGATCCCACCTTGGAATCATCTCATGATCCACAAAGGAAACATCTAGCATTCCTCTATGCTGAAATACAGTATTCACTTCATGCAAGTGATCACATTGCTTGTTCATTAAGTGATCCACAATGTGGGGATTTCATAGGCCTCCACCACCCAAACTTATCGATACCCTCATCAATTACATGCACTATTGAACCACTTCCTTGAACTGCTACAAGTTCATATTCCTTTCCCAATTAGCCTCCTCTACTGGAACTCCTTTCTATGTCATAAGGTAGTAGGTTCGTCGATTCATTCTATTATGACCTTCTATTCTTTTGTCTAGAATGCCCTTAGCTTCCCTTTCGTATTGAGCTCATATAGTGGTTGGAGATCTTTTTGACACTGTGCTACTACTGTTTTGTGCATGCTCATGGAAAGGTTTGAGAAGAGTTACTTGAAACATTGGATAAAGATGGTACCTCTCAATAAGATCCATCTTGTAAGCCAACTTCCCAATTCACTGTGTGATTTTTAAATGGTATATCATACCTTTGAATCAGGCCACGATGCACTTCTTTCTTGTTGATCTTCCTCCAAACTAGTAGAATAAGCTTTAACATTACCTTATCTCCCACTTGGAATTCCTAAAATCTTCTACCTCGATCAACAAATTTCTTCATTTGTTTGGATGCCTCAATTACACAATCTCTAGCTTCTTCAAGCTATTCGGTTCTTGACCAACTTATCCAATATATCAATAGATAAGGCCCTCGAACATGTTGTTTTAATACTTCATTTGTGTTGGATAGTTTAAAATCACATGCCCTTGGTTTATACAAGGAGTGGTTCAGATCACACCGGGAGTGAGTTAAGGCAAGTAATTAACCATTCAATGTGTCGGGTACACTTAATTGGTATTTTTTATGGATCATCCAAATAATGTTGGTTGGACCATTCAAATTAAAAATGCAATTAATTTATCCAAAATACCTTGCTTAAATTTAGTAGTATGATAAAGCAATAGCCCCACCACACCACTTAGGAGGTGCTATACTAAACCACCATGGCTCCACTACTCCAGGAGTTGCTCTACCACACTACCAAAGCTCTGTCAAGCTAGTTATGCTCTACAATGCCAGGTTTCACCATGCTATCAAAGCTCTACCATGCTAGTTGTGCTCCGCCATGCTAGGCTCCACTATGCCAGTTGTGATCTAGAACACCAAGCTCAGCCATGCCAGTTGAGCTCTGTAATGCCAGGCTCCGTCACGCCAACTATGCTCTGCAACGCCAAGCTCTGCCATGCCATGAAGGCTCTGCCACTACAATGCTAGGCTCTGACATGCTAGTTGTGCTCTACCACACCAGTTGTGCTCTACAACACCAAGCTTAGCCACCCCATCAAGGCTCCATCATGCCATCAAGGCTCCACTACACTAGCTGTGCTCTACAATGCTAGGCTCCCCCACCATGACTCTCCAATGGCAGGCTCCACCATGCCAGTTGTGCACTGCAATGCTAGCCTCCGCCATGCTAGTTGTACTCTCCAACGCTAAGCTCTGCTACACCAGTTGTGCTCTCTAACGTCAGGCTTTACCACACTAGTTGTGCTCTGTAATGCTAGGCTCTGCCACACTAGTTGTGCTTTGCAACGCCAAGCTCCCCTAGTAGATAAGCTCTACCTCTCTAGCTGTGCTCTGCAACTCTAGGCTCCACCATACCAGTTGCATTCCAGTGGTTATAAAAGGCCCAAATGTTGAAAAGAGGGGGAGATCTTCTTCTAAGAGAGAATGGGGAAGCTGCTTCTTCTAGAGTTCACTTCTTCCAAGGCCAGATTCTGCCGGAGACAGACTCTGCTTAAGCATTTTCTCTTTTTTCAAGATAGACTCTCCTCTTCCTCCTCCTTGAAGCTTCTTCTTCTTCCGCTACAGTGAAGGAACTTGGATCTTATTTTATTTCATCTTGAGACAGGTGCCTCATTGCGTCATGGCCATCTAATGTAGCCTTGGAGAAAGCTCCACCATGGTGCACAATAGTTTCTTCTACTTGTGATGTGGTGGGCTTACTACTCTAAGGAAGGCAATGGTCTCTTGAATGAGAAATATTGGACTATCATAAAATCCATCTCTTTAGGTTCCATACTTCTACAAATATTAATAAAAAAATAAGAAAAATGAACTCCATTGATGGGTTTTATGCCAAATGTTGAATAAGAGGAGCTTCCATCAATGGTGAACTTTTTAACTTAAGTAAAAATGGGGAATATGACCACTTTTGGTAAATTTCCTAGATTTACTATTCTCTTGATCATAAGACCAAATTGCTTATTGGTAGAGTTAAAACTAGAGTGGGTCCTATGCAGAAGCATAGCCCTTGAATCATGGAGATGATGGCATGGGCCTTACCTATCATTTTATATTGTCTACATAAAAACTTAGGAATAAGCACTAGTGATACCATGATTAGGCTTAATTTTAGTTAATTAAGTCAATCCACACTATCCAAGTTAAATCCTTTCAATCCATATAAATCCATCATATGTAACCTAGATCTATGACTCTCACAGGTTAAATGGCAGAGATCACCAACTTTCAATTTTCTATAGGATATTAGAAAACACCTCTCACCAACTCATTCAAAAGCCTAAGTCTAGGACCGAGTCACTGAGTCAAACCTCAGTAAACACCACTCGCCAAATTATTCAAAAGCTTAAGTCTATGACACAATAACTAAGTTATGACTCATCGAGTTGCTGAGTCACGATTCACCGAGTCAAACCTTAGCAGATACCATTCATCAAATTAGCCAAATCTAGTCAACTTGGCCCATTCTTCCTAAGCTTCTCATGGAAAATTGAGAGAGCCGAGCTAAAATTCAATCAACTTGGCCCACTCTTCTTATGCTTCTCATGGGCAATATGAGAAAGCTGAACCAAACCTAGTCACCTATTTTCTTCTAGTTTCTTTCAGACCTAAACACAATAGAGATTACCCGGTCTTAAGTTCTTCTGGGATATACCAATTGGGTCACAAACCACCTACTGTCTTTATGGTTTCTTATAGTATAAATATTAAAAATCACTCGATCTTGATTCCATTTGGGACAAACCAATTGGATCAAAATACCCATGTTTTAGGTTGACCAAGTGTCTAGCAACATAGTCTAGAGACATGGCATCCTATCTGTCCATTGGCTTGAAGCAACCTCCTAAATTTCAACCCATCGTAATGTGCTCGCCAATCCCAAAGACAGCACATATTTATTTTGAGAGAGAGAGAATATATTTTATTTTTGCATCTCTAAATACATTGTACTTTTCCTTTTAATTAAGGGCTTTCTCCCATTGTGGAGATATAATTAGGACATGAATCATCTCACCCATCATCTTTAAGAAAAAGTAATGTCAATGATTTTTAGAGACCTTATTTTTTATGGAACTGACTAAGCTCTTCTTTTGCGTTTTGTAGATCTTTAGTCATTTCCACATTCACTCTCTTTCCTTTCGAAAGCTCAATCCTAATGGCATCATCACTCACATTCGGATTCCTGCCAGGTGGCGACTTTGCTATCAACACCCCCAGGAACTTTGATAGGAGTGTCTCTCGCTCCATTATGGTGCCAACCGGGCCTAGCATCAGTCATCTATAAGAGGGAAGTGGCTCTGATTCCTCCCTCATCCAGAGCTACATCGATAGCTTCCAGAATAGTTTTGGCAGCACCCAAGGCTACCCTAGCAACTCCAAAGGTTGCTTCTCCTATCTAAACCTCTGTCAATAATGAGGTTGGAGAGAAGAAGCATAAGAAGAGCAGAAGACAAAGGAGGAGGCCTGTTCCCCCTTTTACTCATCGAGTTATTGGAGATGAACTTGTCTCTAACACCACTCTAAGAAATCCCAAAATTAAAAGTAGTAGGGCTCCTTCCCATGTTGAGTAGAAGATGAAGGTGGCAGCTCTCTACCTTCCCAATATGATGAATGGGAGGCAGACACAAACTCCCATCGATCCTAAACATGTTGATCACCTTGGGAGACATGCGTTGAGCAAGACTCCCAAAGGGTGTGCTCAGCCTTCCAAAGGAACTGGGAGGAGGAACAAGTCTAAGAAGAGGTCAACCCATAAGTTGACTATCTAAGAAAAGAAAGAAGGATGGAAACTGCTATCCAAGAAGCATACCACAATTAGAAGAAAGTCATCCCTCTCCCAAGATAACTATTTGGGCAACAATATGTTTGTTATCCTAGCAAATCTCTCTTATTCTTAGAGGAGAGAAATTGATAAGAAAGGCACCCTTCAAATGCCAAGAAAGGCATCGAGGGTAGAGAAAAGAGAAAGAAGGGCTGACTCTGGTAGCCTAGAGAAAAAAGAATAGAAGAAGAGGAAAGTGCAGCCCGTAAGTGTCTGCACCATTTCAGTTGACAAGGACCCATCATCGGCACCCCTTAACCCACCTCGTCCAAGGATGCTTACAAGGTTAATGGCTAGGCATATGGTACCTCCTCCAATGTTCCATTCTTTGTCGGAAGACATGGGGAGAGAGGATCAGGCATCCACATCTCCTCACTAGTTGATGCATACTCATCAAACCTTCCCAATAGTCACATCATATATGATTAAGGGTAATGCAGTTGCTGCATCCATAGAGGAGATCACTAAATGATTAGAGTAGCTAAAGACTAAAAACCAGCATTTTTGAGAATTATGTGCGCAACAAAATGCCAGCTAAACTTTCAATTCTGGTCAACCTTCTAATGTTTCACATCCACTCAATGCTCCATCTATGGGAATGGCCATGCCATTGAGACCATTTGTCTTCTACCCACCAAGAGGAGAACCTATAGGGGCAGAAGGCTCATCCTTTTTCCCTGGTTGCCTCACCTCATCAACCACCTAATATCAATCTCCATGTATAGCTATTTAGTGCAAACGTTCAACCACAACAATTTGGCACAAGTGCAGGCACCCCCATTTTAGATGAAGGTGGATTCATTGGCCTATTTCAATGAAATGATGAATGATTGGATGGCTCAAAGGTAAATAAACTTGCCTTCTCAAATGCCTAGCATATATCATCAGCCTTATCCTTTGGAAATTGAGAATGAGTCATTCTCGTCGGACTTCAAAATGATAGATTTCCACACATTTGATGGAACAGACGATCCTTAGCACCATCTTACCCTCTTCAATCTTAAGATGGGACATTGCGCCATCTATCACAACCTCTGTTTAAGGTTTTTCAGTTCCTCCCTCAAAGGGCCCGCATTCCAATGGTACTTGATGCTACCTGAGGGTTCATTCAAAACTTGGAATGATATGCAAAACTCGTTCCTCGATAAATTTTTTGTAACCAAGAAAGATGTCACATTGGCAGACCTCTCCCTCATGAATCAAAGGGATGATGAAGTAGTGGAGGAATTCATCTCTTGCTGGCAGAAGGAAGCCAGCAAATGTAAGGCAACCTTAATAGAGGAGTAAAGAGTATACCTATGCAACAATGATATCAAGGTCAACCTCGCAATTCGAGTGAATGAGCAGATGACCACCATCCGGGCACTAGCCAACAAGGTAAGTCAAAAGGAATGCCGCCATTCCCTCTCTAAAAAAGTAAAGTCTGGGATGATAAGCAAAAGGAAAGTATCTTTCAACTTAAGAACAAATAACAAGAAAAGGCAAACCGAACATTTCTGTCAACACCATTGAGACCAAATATGATGGTAATGATAAACACCCAAAGAAAAGGGAAATCCTAGAGCCAAAATACCAGTATTTTGATGAGGAGGTGGTACCAATTCTATTAGGGCTCATTCAATCAGGCAATATAAAGCTACTGGAACCCTTGTTCCCAGCAAAAGTAGATAAGGTGAATCATCCCTTATACTGTCATTACCATCAGGGTATCAATCATCTGATGGTTAAATGCAAGATAGCAAGGAGAATTATTAATCATCGCATGAAGAATGGAATCATTACACCGAAGAAAGGTGCATAGGTGACATCTAACAAAATATCGATAAAAGAAATTCCCAATGTAGCAGTGCTGGAATAAGAATTTGATCGTCAGTTTCCTAAAACCTTTAGCCAAGAGGTGTAAAGAGAAATCATGGTTGATAAGAAAGGTTGGGATCTTTTTTGCCCAAAAAACATCCTACAGGTCTTATTAATTAGGTGCATGGAACAAAATCATCAGATTAAGCATGCAAAGCAGAAAGAAAGAGAAAAGCACCTAAAGGATTTATTCTCATATCCCAAAAGAATACATTGTTGGCTATCATTGTTCCAACCATACATCATTGGGGATTATCTCTAACCCAAGAAGCTCAAATCTTTCTATAAGAAGATGGGGGAAAAGAAGAGAAGAGCCTACCTTGATCAAGAGTGCCCAGAACTTTATGCTTGGGGGCCATCACCATCGCTTTGGTTAGTTGCAGATGAAGTATGGGCGACATTTTGGGATAACTTACCAGAATTGGGAATTGGAAATAACCCAATATCTGATAAAGATAATTCATTTGAATATCTAATAGTGACATCTTACTATCACATTAGCAAAGGCGAGGCCTCCATAAGCCAACCAAACAAGAAGCAAGAATGTTCTCATAGAAGGTTTGATCACTAGAGGGAACACCGGCATCAAGGATTTACTTTATTCAATGTTGGTAATTTGCTAGCTACACACTTCCTCTGCTATGCTAATAAGTGCTGCATAGAAAATCCTGACCTTGCAAAAAGCATCAGAAGTTTGAAAACTCACTTTTTCTATAAGTGAAGAAGAACTGGTTCCAAACTCCAGCAGTACAGAGCGCTAAGGAGTGGGTCCCCTTACAAAATATGTTCCTATTACACTTTCTTTCAAAAAGAAAAGAAGGAATCAGGAAGTCCCTTATTAACTTGGACTAACATTTTGGTGAGAATATAGCCAATTATAATCACAAATGGAGGGACACTACCTGGAGTGATCCATAATCACTTGATTGCCTAGAAGTAGAAGAAATCAATCTTTGCCTAGCAAAGAGAGCCTATTTTTACCATTGAATGTCGTCTACCTTCATAAAGCCTTTAATCAAGTTGAAAAGAAGAAGATGAAGGTGATGGATGACCCCCCAAAGGAGCAAGTGGTCATAAAATTGCACATTGTAAGGGTCCTTTGTAACATCTCGCACCCCCACCCTATGCATTTTCGTCTCGTACTACTGAGGCTGATGCAGGATGCTAATATTTGCCTATCAACTTCCCATTTCTACACAAATTCTGTCAAAAATTGAGCAAAGTCTACCCTAAATTATCAAGGTCTACACCTGGTATACATACATTTAATCATATAAAACTAACATTTTAATAATGAAAAAATAATAACATAAACTACCTTTCAATCTACAACACTCACACCAATACCTTTGTCCCAAAATCGAAACCAATCATGATGGCAATCACACAACTAAATTCATAATTCTAGCAATATGACATGCCATTATATTTTATTTACATCATTTGGAATAAAATACTATTATACACAATTACACAATGGGATTCCAATCCCAATATCCTAGCATACCATTAAAATGTCTTCTACTCTTGCTTGTCAATCCCAACCCATAGTTAGAATTCTTTACTTGACCTACCAGTTAAAAATTTAAATAAGAAGGTATGAGTCTGGGCAAACTTAGTAAGTAGGCATATAATAAATCATAAACAACAAGAGGGATCCATCAGGCATCCCAAATCATATCCAGTACAAATACAATCTTAATTTCATGTCATCCAGGCATAGATACATCAAGTGCAACTCACAGTTTAAGATATCAGGTCAAAATCAAGATATTACAAGAATACTATACAATCCAAGAAACATTACATTACATAGCAATTGAATACATAACTACACCACAGCATAACATATCCAATTCATACATCTTAGGATCTTCACTAATCCCAATTCACATATGCATTCACAATAACATATAACAATTTCTAGGATATTCATCATTTCAAACATTCTACATCCATACACATACTTTACAAATACAATGACCATGGGATAGCCATTATCTCCATTCACTCATATATGTTACATACATAAACATGGGATCCATCTTAATCCATACAAAAGAACCATGAGAATACATCTTAACATTTCACGCATGTACATAAACACATATTAAACAACAATTCACGAGATATTCATTATTCCTAACATTCATTTTATCCATGCCCATTTGCAAACATATGGGATAGACATTATCCCCATCCATTTAGACATTCAGACATTGAAAACAATCACACCTACTTACCTTATCCTTCTTCATGTTCTACAACTCCTTTGGTTCCATAGCTTTCCATCCCTGTTCAAAGGATCCAATATGTATAACATGTATCAAAACTTAATCTACATCAATTAGGGTGGGAAATTCTACTTAGTTTATAAAGTAGGTGGAACCCATCTAATAATTCCATGAAAGTTTCTTCTTATCTCACAATTACACTTTCCAATTACTTTTAAGTTAAAATCCCATATATCTTAAGTATGGGAGATTTCACTCAAATTACCAGTTGAGAGTTTCCTTTATGAAAATCGCTTTTCTTAGGATCAAAGATCATTTTCCGAAATATCATTTTAATTATTAATATATTGGGTAAACTTCATAAATATCAAAACAACTTTCCTAGAGTTAAATTTTGAAGTGTATACCCACTCTTTTCACTTCTACTTTTCACATTCTCAAGGGATCAAGACATCACTTGACACATATCTTTTAAACTTTATAATAGCAAGAAATTCAAATTAAAATGAGTAATCTTTCACAAAAACAGGTTAAATTAACTCACAAGCAGCATAGCTTATTATGGTTAGAAAATTTCAGCTTGGTATCTTCATTCAAGCTACTTTAAGGAGGGTCTTTATGCATCATTTATCATGCAATCTAATGAGATTTCAAAGATATAAACTCAGCTATTCCCTTCACCATTTCACTTACATTTTCAAGCCACTAAACATCACTTCTAAATGTTTAAAAATTGTTCATATAGCTGCCCATTTTTGGGAGACTATTTAAATGCATCTCAAAGTACCAACTTCCACTCTAATCACTCCATATTACTATTCAAGTTTAGTCTTTATTTAAGCATTCTTAAAACACATCTAATACTCTATTTTAGAGTTAACTAATTCACCCTTAAGGGCTGCAATATAATCATTTAGTTACACTAAACTTCTAATAGAAACATTTCATCAAACATGTGGTGTGCATTGTTTCAACTTAAGTTTTTAGCATACTAATTGAGTTTCCATGCTTTCCATACATTACATAATCTGTAATTAATATACTAATCATGCTAACATTAATATAACTTAGCTACTTAACTCAAAAATCATAAAATTAGGCTGCTAATCCACCCACAATGACCAAGCATTGTTCACATTTCCATGAATGCTCCTATCCATGAAGTGGACAACAACATATGCAGCTAATACATGCTTGAATCCACTTATAATTAAGATAAATCAATTTCCTAACAAAATTTCCTAACAAATTCCATCAATTTCACTAGGAAACAGCCCACGTTCTACCTCTTTTAACCCTACCAATCTGAATTTTCAGAATTAGTTGAAATTAAATGTTTAACTTGATGATTTTGCATTATTCCCACCTCTCAATGACTTCTAAGCATGCTTGAGTAGCCATCCTTGAATGTGGCAGTAAACCACAGCAACAAGAAGCTTTTTCCGATCCCAATTTCATGCCCAAACAAGGGTATTTACGTTGCTAGCATCATAAGTGATAATTTCCCATCCATTTAACACAAAATTCATGGGATTCTATGGTGGGTTGTAAAGTCATCAGAAAGGGGGAGGTTGCTATGAAAAATGGCTTTAAAATGGTTTTGGGGGATAAAAATGAGCATGGTGGAGCACCATAAGTGCCATCCACGATACTCCCGCGATATTTTTTTTAAGCATACCTACAACACTGTGTTTACCCTGCAACTTCTTCATATGATACCCGATTCATGTGATTCTTAGTTCATTGGAAAGATAAGTTTAAGACATTAAAATTTTATGTTGACAACTCTTTTTAAATCATCTCACAAATATGTTAAAAATTTTAATTAAAGTGGCCCATCATGTTATTTTTAGAATTTTTCAGCATCTGGAGCAGTTTAAGTGTATTAACCATAAATTTTTTCGTTATATCCAAATAATATAATTCTTGATACATTACAAAGCTAATTTCAAGATATATAACTATTATGTTGAACACTTGTTCTAATTCAAGTGACCCATTTTCCAAATTTAGCATTTTCTTAAAATACATTTATAAAATTTTGGGTTTTTCTCAATCTTTCCTTTATTTCCCACTATTAATATACTTGGGTTGTCCTCATCATGATCTATATTTTAACATCAATATTTCATATAATTTAATAATTATGATTTTTTAAAATTTTTTTATATTGGAAATTCAAAAAAAAATTCACCACACTTCCCACATTTTAACCCCACTTTCCACATTTTAATGCCTTGGGCGTTACATCCTTTAATACTTGCACTACAAGAAGGCCCCTATTTTAATGGTAGTTCCAAAAATTATTCAAATACATTACTTAGGGTTGCCCATGATGAAATTCTTCAAAGAACACTACAAGGTTGCGATTAGGTACTTGTTCCAGTATCAAGCCTTGGTGCGAATGATGTCCTAGAGTGAGACATATGCAATCAGGAGCTTCCCATTTTTTTTAGTTGGTAATATTCATGCCCTAAAGTGGATTGTGACATTATCAGCCGAATCATTCAGATCTCGGGAGGTGTTAGCTAAAGCATTTATACACAGATTTCATGACTACACTTCTCAGTTCTCTAAGACACAAGTACGGAGAATTCATCATCTTGATGGGGAACATCCTTATGATTTTGCCTCCAGATGGTGCAATGTTTGCCTTTATTGCCTCGTGTTTAGAGAAGAAAGGTGCATAATATAGGAATGCATTGTCGTATTGGGAAAGGCTTTTCCATTACCCAAAGAGGTACCTACTTCATTTCCTAGAATGCTCAAGTTGCTGATCCAAGAGCCATCAGAACCTATAGAGGTATCTTGTAACAAGACCAACATCATGTCAAATGAAGAGAAAGCTCCACAAGAAGTATCTAAATCACCTGAAGCAATGGTCATGTTACATTCTAGGAAGAACATAACTCAGGACAAAGGAAAGACACCAATGTAAGAAGAACCGATGCTTAGAGTTCCTTATCCCCCTATTGAAGAAAGGGAAGCTCTAGAGCTTACAAATAAAGCAAAATAGGATGTCGTCATTCACTTGCGTAGATTCTTAGCAAGACTGAGTATATATGACATGCTACAGCTCTCTAAGGAGTCTTGGCAAGTGCTCATAAATGCATTAGTAGATGAGTCCATCAAGGACCTATACTTAGTAGAGGTTGCTAATACAATTGAATACAACCAAACCATCACTTTCGAAAATGATCACTTATTGCTTGGAAGTACAGAGCATTATTATCCATTATTTTTAAGTTGCGATCAGAGGGAGAAAGGATTAATTGCATTATGATGGATCTAGGATTCATGGTAAATATTCTTCCACTCAAAGTATTGAAGTGCATCGGGACGTGTCTATCCATGCTCAAAAGCAACACCCTAGTGATCCAAGGCTTCAACTAAGAAAGCCAGAGGACTATGAAAACTATCACTTTGCATCTTGATATTCAAGGATTTCTCACAAAGGTCAATTGCCATGTCATTAATGCGCCAATGTCCTAAACTCTATTGCTTGGAAGGCCATTGTTGCATTGATACTAGGTTGTGGCATCCACGGCACAGCGATGCTTTAAGTTTTACCAGGATGACATAATGAGGCACATATCGGTTGATGTATGACCATTTACAATTTTAGAGCATTCTTCTCAAAAGTCCAATATTATGAGCTAGCACCGAATGAACCCGAATAGCCCAAAGAATTGGCCAAGCCAACTATGGATAGAAGGCAACAACTGTTTGTTACCAAAAGACAAGGGTCCACATCATAAGAACCCTCATCACAGGCTTTATTTTCATAGGTGGTTCCATTCCCAGTGGTTCCGCCACTAATGTCTTCGTGCTTTGATATTGTGATGAGCATCTCATGAGAAGACAAGTTGAAACTCATGAAAGAGGTGGAAGTGCTCCAAGTATATGATGACGATGAAGATACGTTACCGGTTCAATATCTGCAACCATCACAGTACCTAGTCACTCCTACCCTAGCACCAGCTCTGCCAATTCAGAATGTGTTCAATTGGAGGCCAGTTGCAAATTCCTCAGCACAATCTTTTGCCTTCCATGCTAAGATGTCGCCACCAAGACCGCTTGGAAGAGGACATAGAAGAGGGATGGCCAGGCCATCAATAGGTAGGGGGTAAGCCATACCTCCACCTTCTGGACTTTATGAGAATCAAGTTGCAAACTCTTTACTAGCTTAAATGCTACCACAATTGGCACCAGTCGAGAACACCCAGTTCCAAATCAATACTCCAAGCTCACTACTCCTCCAACATTGTCACCTTTAGTGCCAAGCTATTCTCAAGTAGTCTCGAAACCAATGCAATCTTTGCATTTTGAGATTAACACTAGGAATCCTAATAAGCAAAGCAAGAGACATCCCCAATTTTAGCACCAAAAGCAGTAAATGGAAATTGGAGGAGGAAAATTGCAATCTATGTTGGTTGAGTACAATTGGCTACTGACTCAATTGGCTAAGTTAGAAATCATTCAAGGCAAAGAACCTGAACCGCAATCCCAAGCAAAAAAAGGAAGATTAGTATTCAAGAAGATGGGCTTGCCCTATGGACAATGTTGTACTTCTGATCTTTTACCCAAGAAATTTCTATCTGCTAATAATTTTCAAAAATTCAGTAAGGGATGCAGAAGGATGATTGACCTCTTCGGCATTTGTCATGATGAACCCTATATGTTGGTAACTGGTCCACTCATCCCAATTCTAATCAAAGAAAAATTAAGGGGACTCTAGTATCTAGGAGATCATATAGGTCTAGGCTCATATGATGATATTGACATGGACAGTGATGAGGAGCATCCCTCAGATTGCTCCTGTGTGAGTATCAGGTCAACTATCGGTCCCACTATGTGGGATTGTCAGTTAGCTCTTACTAAGTACAAGACATCAAAAACATCATCTGCCTCATCAATAACTACACATTATTACATGGTTTCCACCTCTCACCAAGCATCAATAGAAGAGGAAGAATTTGAGTCCAATGATAAAGGATTGCAAATAAATTTGGAGAGACCTAATCATACAGATGACAAAGAAGTTGTTAATGACCCTTCAATTCCCAAATCAGAGTCAGAAATGGCAAGTGAGACTTATGATGATAATACAAATGAGTCTGGTCATAACCCAAACCTTAAACATTCAAAGGAAGAAGAAGATAATAACTCTAATTCTTCCTTAGAAGAAATAACCTATTGCACAACTCTGCCAGGGTTAGAAGATGGTGGATAACCAATAATCAATGAACTTAAAGAGTTCAACTTGGGCACAAACAAAGATAAGCGCCTTACCTTCATTACCAAATCCTTGCCAGAACATGAAATACAATTGCTAATGGATCTTCTTAGGGAATTGACAGATGTCTTTGCATGGACATACTCTGAAATACTTGGGTTAGATTCGGATAAGTATTCTTTACATATCTCTCCAAGCAAGCGACTAGTGAAGCAAGCACCAAGGAAGTTCAAACCTGACTTGAAGTAATAAATCATTAATATGATCAATAAGTTACTAGAAGCCAATTTCATTCAAGAAATCAACTTCCTGAAATAGATCTCTAGTGTTGTCCTAGTAAAGAAAAAGAATGGGCAAATCCAAGTTTGTGTTGCTTTACACAATCTTAATAAAGCTTGTCTAAAAGATGAGTTCCCACTGCCACATATGAAACTCCTTATCGATAGTACATCACTCTATGACACATTATCATTCATGGATGGTTACTCCAGTTACAACCAAATCAAGATGGCACCAGTAGAAAAGGCATCCACTACATTTCACACTCCAATGGGCATCTTTTGCTATAAAGTTATGCCATTTGGATTAAAGAATGCAAGAGCTACTTATCAAAGAGCTATACAAATTATTTTCCATAACATGCTTCACAAACATGTTGAATTCTATGTTGATGATTTATTGGTAAGCTCCAACAGTCATGATCAACGTCGTCAAGATCTACACACCATCTTTGTACAACTCAAAAAAAACAAGCTATGTATGAACCCAATCAAATGTGCATTTGGAGTTGGGTCAGACAAGTTTCTGGGATTCATTATCCATCATTGAGGAATCGAGGTGGACCCATAAAAAGTAGAAGTAATCAGAAATATGCCTCCCCTAAGGAACCTAGATGACCTGAGAATCTTATAAGGCAAGTTATCTTATATTAGAAGATTTGTTGCCAACTTAGCAGGAAGATGCCAGCCATTTCACTATCTACTAAAGAAAGATGTGGCCTTTGTTTGAGATGAAGCTTGTCAAAAAGTCTTCAATACCATCAAAGAATTGGTTCACAACCCACCAGTTTTGGCTGCACCAGCTAAGGGTAAACCACTTATTTTATACATCTCCACAAGTGAGCAATCGCTAGGGGCATGCACAAGAAAATCAAGACGGTAAGGAGCAAGCATTGTATTACCTTAGCCATCGGTTGATCAATGCAAAATGCAATTATTCTGTGATTGAAAAGACATACCTTACTTTGGTGTTTGCAGCTCAAAAGTTAAGGCATTATTTCCTCCCTCATGAGATCCAGTTAATTTCTAAAGTGGATTCGTTCAATCACTAGTCCCATGCTATTAAGACAGTTGGAAAAGTGTTCATTACTATTGTTAGAATTTGACATCACCTTTATCCCACAAAAAGTGGTCAAGGGACAAGTCCTAACTAACTTCTTGGCAGCACATCTAATCAATGAAGAAGTCATTATGCAAGAAGACTTGCCAGATGAGGAAGTATTCATTGCCCAAGTTAATACTCCCTGGCAAATGTACTTCGATAGTGCTGCTAAATTTGTCAGTGCTAGCATTGGAATTGTCTTCATCTCACCTCAAAAAGACATCCTCCCATATTCTTTCTACTTGGGAGAATTACACCAACAATGAAGCAGTGTATGAGGCACTGGTCTTAGGGCTTCAAATTACCCTCAACTTTAGCATTACAAAACTGGATACCTTTGGTGATTTAGAATTAGTGGTATGATAATTAACCATTGAATATGAAGTTTGCCAGTGCAATTTACACCAGTATTTTGATATCATGAAAGGGCTACTGGCTCAGCTTTTTCAAGTCAACATTGGGCATATTCCAAGGATCGAGAATACTATTGCTGATGCTTTAGCAAACTTGGCAACCACTCTAGCCATTGCTAGAAGCCAAGAAGTCATTATCACAGTTGAGCAACGAAGCTGCATTCCCGACTCATATGATGAGGAGACTACTAAGTGAGTGGAATGCACAGCCTGCATGGAACTAACAGTGGATGATTGGTAAATCCCATACATCTACTACCTGTAATATGGAATCCTCTTAGAAAACTCGTAGGAAAGATTAGCCCTTAGAAAAAGAGTTACTCAATATATGTATTATAGTAATACACTATATCACCAAGCATATGATGGACTATGGCTTTGATGTCTTAATGGGGAAGAGATTCAATATGCACTCATGTAAGCACATTCCAGTGAATGCAACAATCATCTATCTAGTCCAAGATTGTATAGATGGGTCAAATGCTTAGGATACTACAGGCTTACCATGGTCTCGAACTCACTACAATTTTGTAAATCATTTCTCTAATGTTAGTTTCATGGGGATATTCAACACATATCATCATCAGAGTTTGTAGTTATAAGCATCCCTTGACCATTTGTATGGTGGGGATTCGACATTATTGACCCAATCAACCCTCCATCTTCCAAGGAACATGCCTACATTCTAGCAGCAACCGATTACTTCTCTAAATGGGCAAAAACTGACTCATATAAGAGAGTTATATCCAAAGAAGTAATCGAGTTTATCAAGTTTAAGATTGTGTATCAATATAGCAACCCCTACTAGATTACAATAAACAATAGCACTCCATTGAGGAATGAAGAAATGGAAAGATTTTGCAAAAGCAAGGCATCAAACATGTGTTCTCTACACTATATTATCCAAAAGGAAATGGCTAAGCGGAAGCATTCAATAAGGCAATCCTAAGGATTATGAGAAAAATGACAAATAAGAATAAGCGATGATAACATCTCAAATTGCTAGAGTTACTTTGGGCTTATCGCACCACTCATCGAACAATAACTAATGCAACCCCCTATTCTCTAGTGTTTGGGGTAGAGGCGGCCTTGCCCTTGGAAGTGCAATTGTTATCGCTAAGAGTTGCAATGCACTCAGGGTTGACAATAGATCAACAAGCCAAGTTGCGGTTTAAGGAGCTTGATGCTTTGGATGAAAAGCAATTACAAGTCAAACAAAGGATCGAGTTATACCAAGCCCACATGGCCAAGGCATATAACCAATCGATTAACACCAAACTTATCACCTGGGTGATCTAGTTCTCAAACTAATGACCAAATTAATGACAGGTGACAAGTTAATTGGCAAGTTTGAGCCCAAATGGGAAGGGCCTTATAGCATCCATGAGGCCTACGTCAATGGCTCATACAAGATTGCAAAGGATAATGGCATAGGAGAACTACCTATTAATGGGCATTTCATAAAGTGTTACTATGCATTAGCCTGCAGGGAGCAAACATTAGGGCAATCGCTCCCTCCTTTCCTAACTCCTACAAAATGTCTTTCAAAGGACCTGGTCTGTATGCATAGATTCATTTATCACTATGCATGAAATGTTCAAAATGGAAAATATATCATTTCATTTCACACAAGTTTGACAATTAAAAATCTTCCCGATTTGGTTGAATATTGTCTAGATTTATTTTGGGGAATTTCCTAGAAATCTTCTTCTTACAAGAATTAAAGGCCTGCCTAAAAGACTTAGCCACTTGTTGAAGCATTATCTCTCAGCACTTAAGTATTGCAGCTAGTTGCTCCAGGCGTAGTCAACAAACCCAAGAGAGCTTAGCAGCTTGCTCCACCTTCAGCAAGTAGACCTCCCTCCGGAAAGTCACCTCCCTACCCTCCAAATCGTTGATTTTCTACTGCAATGCCTCCTCTCTCCCAGCAGCTTCCACCTCCAACTGAGCCAGCTGCTCCACCTTATAGTTGGTGGTAGCAATAGCTGCATTACGATCAGCCTCTGCCTCAGCAAGAGCTTCCTCTGCCTCCTTCTGAGATGCCTCTGTAGGATCTTGCTTTGTGACCAAATCATCCTTCTTGGCCTTGAGGGTTGAAGCAGTCTCTTCCAACTCTCGAAAGCGGTTCCGCTCCTCTTCCAACTTTGCCTTCAAATGCTCCGACTTGATATATAGTTGTTCCCAGACACTAGCAAGTTGCTACATGCAACACCTCATCCAATCAATGAAATTCTGCCTCATGATTGAGTTTTGTACAATGTCCAAGGCAGATTCCACCACCAAGTCATCCCAAGGAAACTCAAAGGCCTGAGAGCGGTTCGCAAGACAAGAAAGCTTGGTCACAAAAATTGTTACCTTGTTTGGATACTCTAAGAGGAAAGTAATAGGGGTCGCTTCTTTGTGACCAGAGTTGAAAGGAGCAGAAGGTTGAGAGGAGCCTAGACTGATTAGGGCAGCAACTCCACTTGAAGGTGCAACACTAAGGGAAAACATTGACCCACTTGAACTTAAAGCTTCATTGCGAAGGCATTAGGCTAAAAGAGGTAGGCCAGGGCCAGAGTATGAATGATTCAGAGCATGAGATAGCTGATCAAAAGAAAATAAACCTATAAAAAAATAAAAAAAGAGAGTTAGTGCCTTCAAAGAAAGATGTTAACATCCTCTTATCAATATATATATATATATACAAGGGTGAGGAAGAGAGATACTCACCTACGAAAGCAGTAGAAGGATGCAAGACAGTAGCAGAAGAGGATGCCTTAAAAACTACCAAAGTTTCTTGCATCGTCACAACCATTAGCCTCCTCTAAACCTCTCCCATCTCCTTAATAGTAGCCTCTGCGGATCCCTCAATTGCAGTTGACTTTGGACCTGCCACCAGAGCTACATTGACTATAAGCTCAAAACCAGGAGAGATAGGACAAGCCAAAAAAAGGAATTATAGGGGAAGTCCTTACAGATGAGGAGGGATCAGAAGAAATTGGTATGAAAGAAGAGGGATAAGTTACCCCTCCAGAGGGACCACTAATAATCCTCGGAGAGCGTACCCGCTCCCCAATGGTGACATCAGGAATAGAGGATGTAGGTCGATCCACTACAGTGGCCTGACTAGGTTTGGAGGAAGAATGAGGCATGGAAGTTTGTGAAGTGCTCCCGCTAGAGGAGAGATTAACGAGACCAGCCTCTCAAGGAATATGAACCCCTAGCGGCTCTAGTTGGACATCCAAAGCTGGTGACTACTCCCTATCGGAACTAATAGAAGCATGAAAGTTCCACTTCTGGGTGACCATTTTAATTCTCTATGGGGGCAGAGGAGCCACCTAATTAGAAATAGAAGCGAACACATGAGCAAGAGTAGAGTGAGAAGTCATGCAAAGGTGTGGAAGGTCTTATTCTTACTCCATAGCAGATCTCAAGTCCGGGAATAAAAAATATAGAGGAGGAAGAGGATCAAGAGTGATAACCTCGTCAATAGGAAAGCCACATGGAAAATTTGCCTAGCAAAATGCCCACGAAGGAAACAACATCCGCTGACAATAGGCCCATAGTCATTAGCCTATACCTAAGGACATACAAGCTATATCACTCTAAAGGAGAAAGAGCAATAGGGAGATGAATAGGACTGGTCGTCCAAACTGCTGGAAAAAGGAAACCCCCAGCAACCATGATCTAAGCCCCATGACTTTTCTAGTCATCATCTGGGTCAGTAGTTTACACAAAACGCTTATGCTAGGAAACACAGGGGATAAGATAAAATTAACAACTAGAATGAGAAGCTTTGCTCAAGGTAAAGATAGTTGAAAACATTGAGAGAGTGAAAATAGAAATCCCACGAAGATTGTGGACCTAACGACAAAGGGACATGACATAATGCCAGTTATTTGGGACCAATTGTCCCAAAGAAATATTGTAGCCATGAAGAAGAGCATAAATGAAATGGGTCTGATCTAAACAAAATCCCGCCTAAGAGAATCTAAAGAAATACGAAATAGGTTTTTGCAAGGATGCCATAGCAGGGTAGTGGATTCTAGAAGCACCCAACTCATACCCTCTGGCAGAGGGTAGAGCTGAAATGCCTCCACGACACTGTCCGATAGACATGGATGAGACTTCTCGACAACCATGAGGAAGAAAGATAAACAGAAATTAGAAAGAAAGATGAAGATGGGTTACTAAAGGAGAAGAAGAGAATAGTGATAGCTCAAAGACAAAAGGGATGAAGAAGAAACTAAAAGCGGGAAATGATTTTTGTATTTGCAGTAGTGTCTTAAAGAAATTTATTAACAACATTGTCTGGGGTTTCATGTAAAACCAAAGAAATGATAGCCTAGGGATTTGTGAAAATTAGAAATTGGCCATTTTCATGTCCCATTGCATTTAAATCTCATACACATGGGCTAATAGAAGTGTCGAGGGTCACATCAGCATGGATAAAGCTATCACAGAATGATTGGGGTTAGAATTCAGAAAAGAAAAAAGAAAAGGGGGGGAAGCCCACGCAAAGGCACTTGAAACGTAGAATTCTAGATCTGCTAAAAGTAAATATTTGAGTAGACTCGCTTGGGCAAGCAATATAGGATTAAAAAGTAGAAGCATTAGAGCATCTCCAAATCCATTACTCTCTAAAGGCACATGGGCCCTACTCCAACCAGCACGCCAACATGCACTTGAGAGGCATCACGGGGGCTGCTTCAATCAAACCACATGCAAGAGTGCCTTCTTCCCCAGCTTTGTTAGTCCCTTACACAATGGTAGCTCAAGAGGGGGGGGGCATGAATTGAGCTTTTAAAACTTTTTGCCAAATCAAATGATTAAAGAGTTGAATGAATAAATAGAACAAATTACACAACACACAGCGCAAGATTTTTATGGTGGTTCGGCCCTTGCTAGGTTCCTACTCCACTTCTCTGAGTTAGTCTCCTCTACTAATCTTGGGTTCCACTAATACCTTGATCAACTTGATCAAATACATAATGGTTTTCCCACAAGCTCACCAACCAACTTACTAGTTTACCAAGCTAACTAGAAACTTTTACAACTTGTCGGTTTTCAAAGCTCACCAACAAACTCGCATCCTTTTAGCAAGTTCTGTACTTGCTTATCTCAATATATAAACACAAAGCACTCTGCTTTTTTTCCCAAATACTAAAATGAAGTGTACAAATTTATGCCTCTTACTTAGTTAGACTTGTACATAAATTCAGAACTTTAAGTAAACGAATAAGCAATAGAGTAAAAGATTCAAACTCCTTGATTAAGAAGCAATTTAGATTTCGAGAGCTCTAACAGAGTTGTAGCCATTGGAGTTAAAACTTTGAAGGAAGATGTTGAATGCTCAAAAACTTTTGCTTCTTATGTTTTCTCATATATTCAATATATTCAATTATATTTTCTTTTCCATCTGAATGCCTCTTTTATAGGTTGAGAGTGATTTTTCTGTTGCTATCTTTGGCAGACTTTAAAATGTTCAAAAATATTTTCTTCACCTTACACTTTATCTGATGTCTAACTTTGTAGCAATCTGGATCGGTCTGCAAATTTATCGCTAACTTTTCTTAAAGTTCACATGAGTATCGTAGGCTCCGAAGTGGCTTCTTTGATTACTCCAAAGTGACGAGTGAATAGATAATGTCTTGAAGGATTTTGGATGCTTTGAATTATTTTCTTCACATTTTCCAAGGTGATGTTAAACCATTCTATTTACAACAGCTCTATGCAAAGAAAATTTTAGATTTTTTGAACCTTTGATGCTTTACAAAAGGTGGCTCCAAAGTATTGTTTGACTACTCCGAAGTTTGCTTATTAACTCTAAAGTAAGGTTTCAACAACTCCAAAGTAAGCTTACTGACTCCAAAGTGTATTTTGATATCTCCGAAGTAGACCTAGTTTATTCCGAAGCTTAACTCTATGTTTCCGAACCATTTTGGTTTACTCCAAAATGTGACTCTAAGATTCTGAAGCATATCTGATTAACTTCAAAGTGTGTGTTTATAGCTCTAAAACTTGCCTGATAAACTCTGAAGTATGTCTTGTTAATTCAAAAGTGTACTGTGACAACTCTGAAAGTTCCATGAAGACTTTGAAGCATGCCGTAATGATTTCAAAGCTTCCTATGATGACTCCGAAGCTTCCTTGTTGGTTCTAAAGTATGTTGTGACAGTTCCGAAGCTTTCCTGTTGACTCTGAAGTATGCTTGTGATTACTCTGTAGCACATTGTAATGACTCTGAAGCTTGTCTTGGGCTGACTCTGAAACCTATTAATTAACTCTGAAGTATGCTTTGTTTACTCCAAAGATTGTTTATTTACTCTGAGGTACGCTTGTGACTACTCTGAAGCGTTCCAATTTACTCCAAAGTGCATTGTGATGACTTTGAAGATGCTTCTGTTGGCTCTGAAACATGTCTTGAATATTTTAAAATTTTTGTTTTCTTGTTTTAAGTATATATGAAATTTAAATACTTATTTTTAATAAGCATTTACTTTGTTTCTTCCTTTGATCATCATGAAGGTTAATTTCAAGTTGAGTATGGGTCAATGTTTCTACATCATACTTGAGAATAAGTTGTTAGTACCTTAAAGTTTCACTCATGTCTTTGCTCATCATTAAAACTTACTTAGTTAAGAATGTTCATCATCAAAATCAAGCTAAATTGTATGTTCAACATTCTCCCCCTTTTTGATGATGACAAAATAGTGAGTGATATGCCTTTCAACAGTTATCTAACAATAAACTTGAAACTACTTAATTTGCAGATATTTTGATACAATTTTTATTGCTTAAATTAGTGCAGCTCCCCCTAAATGGATGCACATAATTTTAACTATTCTTCATACAACAGAAATTTTCATTCATATCAGTTTGCATATTTTCATGTATGCACATTTGACATTATATTTTATACATTCACATTTTGTCTCCCTTTTTGTCATAATTAAAAAGTTGAATAAAACAACCATTGATATTCATAGGCAGTGATGAAAAAAATTTCATATAGACAAAATTTATCATTGATCAAAAATTTATAGGTACATCATATGTATAAAGTCAAAATTCTTTACATAAAGAAAGAAATATTACATCAGAGAGAAAAAATGTAAAAGGCAGCAATGTCATTGTGGTGGTTTGGGTTTTCTTTTGTAGGTTTTGGTTTTCTTTTGAAGGTTTTGGGAAAGAGAGGTGGAAGATGGGGTTTGGGTTGAGAAGATGATGGTGTAGCAGAGGCTTTGGGTATTTTGGCTCTTTTCAGGATGAAAAGTGGATCCTTTGGAATTGCTACAGGTGGTTCATGTGTATAAGTTGTAGTTCCACAGCATGATTAGACAAAGTAAATGCACCCCCAAAATTTTGGGTCTAGTAGTTCAGGAAATGCTATAGGAATCTCTTTTAAGAGAGCTTCCATATTAGCATTCATGCGGGTTGTATACTCCTGATAATACATGGTTATTCTTTCAAGAGAAGCCTTTTGTGTTTTTTGGGAGGTAGAATTTTTGGCTTCCTCTTAGGTTTGAAGAATGAAAGTAGTTTGAAGAGGATGGTTTGCATTGTGGTTTTGGTTTGGGATTGCTAGAAGGTGGCGATGAGGATTTTGGTTTTTGAAAAGTAACTGGTGAAGGTTGTTTCTATCTTATTTTATCTTAGATAGAGGGATCAAAAAGTCGAGGTATGAAAGACGGAAATTGTCAACAATGGCCTTTATGTTAACATTATTGTAGAAAGACTATTCTTCCTTAGTGAGAATAAAGAAGTCATTAGGACCTGAGGGAGATGAAACACTTTTCTAATGGGTTTTGATGTTGGAAGCATCTAAAGAAGTTTTTCAGAGTACTCTTAAAGAATTGACTCTCTATCAAGAATGTGAATTGTGTGACATTTGAGAGTCAAAGAAGGATTTGAAAGAAGTTGAATCTTGTGTAGAATATTAGGATCCTCAAGTTCTGAAAATGGCAATTCTTGAGGGGTTATAATGATGTTTTGAGAGTGAAACATTTAGCAACTTCAAAATTGATTTTGGTTTTATTTGCAAACTCAAAAAAATTCATCCTGATTGGATTGGCAATTCGAATGAGAATGTTAGGATTATCAATAGTTGGTTTTAGAGGAGATTTTGGAGGAGTTGGAGTTTTTCTCCATTCTGGACAAATTGAGGGTGAGTCCCACTCTAGTGGAATTTGATTAATTCGTTCAAGAAAGAGTTCTCCTAACAAATAAAGATCTTTTTCAGTGAAGCCCAGTTCATCAAATGGTCCTGGGGGAAGAAAGTAATATTTAAGAATTGGTACAGTGATAGGATACTTTCCATATCTAACAATGGCTTGATGAGGATTGGAAAGATAATCCTCTAGGAATGGTGGAACTGATGATGAAGGCTATGTTGGAGGAGGCTGACTCATAGATTGATCAACCTCTGGAATGATAGAAGATGATGATGGATGAGGAGGTGAATGTGAGGGAGAAGATAACACTGTTACTCAGGAGTTAGTTCTAACTGGAGAGAGGTGATGTGGAGGTGATGGAAAATGAGTTAAAGGTGGAGAGAAATGAGGATGATAGGCTTGACCTCTGAATGATTCTGCTAGAGCTTATAGAGAATCAAGTCTTTGGTCAATCTTATCAGCCCTCAAAATCATAGATGACATGGCAGTAGAAAGATTATGATCCATTCTATTCATTTGAAGAGCTAGAGTTGACAAAAAGTGTTCAATCATTGTCAGTCTATCCTCTAGGTGTTGTGGGATTGTTTGTGTAGAAGGAATTGATGAGGTGGATGGTTGATGAGTATAAGTGGGTTTAATGGGTGAAGGGGATCTGATGGGAGTGTGTGAAGGATGGCATAGTTGTTGTTGCTGTTTCTTCAAATAAATTTTCTCTCAATATATCTTCCAATGCTTCTTCTGTGACAGTTCTCTGTTCCTCTCTTAGAACTTATTCTATTCTCTCAGCTTCTGATTGATCTTCTCTGGTGGAGAATTCTTCTCTTGCTTCTACTAATGGATTCATGAATTCTTGTCTTTTTGTTCCTTCTTCTTCTTCATGTGAGGAGAGTTCTTGCCTTGTTTCTGTGACCTATTATGTGACATCTCCTCTTTCTGTTATTTCATCAAGTATGAATCCTTTTAATTGAGTTGTTCTTCTGGGTTTCTCAGTGATCCAACCTTGTGTTGTTGGCTTAAAGCCCATCCTTTTTAGAGTCTTTTCATCCAATGTGTCCATGTTTCTTGGAAGCTCTTCATTTTCATTTGAGATATTTACTCCTGCTTCCCTCATCAGTTTAGTCAGAGTCATTCCATAAGGTAAGGGAAATCTTGTGGTGCTCTTGATAAAGTAAATATGATCTACCATCAATTTGGCTAGATTCAGTTTTCTTCTATGCTTCAATGCCCACATAATTTTGGCATTCTTTTCAGACACATCACCAACAGTTCCTCTTCTAGGATAAACATTGTTCATAACAATAAGATATGCTAGCTTAAGATTCACATTCAAGTGACTAGCATGCAGATAATTTTTATTCTCATCTATTTCTGTTTCTGCTAAATCCAAAAATAGATTTGTTTTGGAAGGCCATACTATGTCTTCTTCTTTTTCAGAGAGATTGAAATAATTTCTTAAAATCTCTATGGATAGTTCAATCTATATTTCTCCTATCCATGATTTTTCTGACCTTGTGTTGAGATTATAGATCAATGCTCTTACAAGTCTAGGATATAGACTATCTCTGTAACTCACATATTCATTCCAACCTTGGTAATTTAACCATTTAGACACTTCTAACTACATACCAAAGGCTTCAAAATTGAAATTTTTTCCTTTTATTATTCTCCTATTCTCCTATCTTTCTGAAATCTTGAGTAATCAAATGAATTATTCAGAAAGATTACCTCAAGTGTATCAACTTCTCATCTAGCCTTTTTGGTTCTTCTTCTCTGTGGAGAATCATCTCTTTCCTTTCTTTTGCTTTCTGCGCCTTTTGCCTTCGCCGTTTCGATAGAAAAATCTAGGTTTTGAAAAGGAAATGGGATTTCTAGGTGAGATGTTGGAGAAGGCAAAAAGGGAGACAGAGAGAGTTGAGATTGATATTTGAAAAGAGCAGGAAGATGAAGAGTCTTCACTGAAGGGGGGGTATTAAGAGGTCAGAGAAGATGAATTTAGGTTTTAGGAGAGATTTCAAGCTCTTAATTGGTTTTATTCTTTTGGATTTGGTCATTTGGTTAAAAATTCCTCTGAAACACTAATGGGTTTTGGTTTTAGATACTTCGAAAGTGGTCCTTCGGAGGCAATCATTCATTTTGAGATTTTTGGATGCTCTGATGTATTACTTCAGAGGCTTTTGTTTGGGCCTTTGGAGGCTCCGAAGTGAGCTTCGGAGGCTATGAAGTATGAAATCTGACCTAACTCCAAAATTTTATAAAATAGATTTTTGGAGTTTTAGATTTTAAGTTTTATACATATTAATTACCCTTTTTACCCATTAATACACATTCGTATAGGAATCATTACCAAGATAGATAATTAAATATGCATTAATACATTTCTTAGAAAATGAAAGGATATAATGTATTTTATTTTATGTTTTACATAGATGAGAACACAAAATGGCTAATTTGATAAATTAAGCATTTTATGCACTTTGATCTAGAATGCCTAGTTTTCTTCTTATCATGTTAAATCCTTCTTCTGGTAATGGGTTTGTAAAAATATCTACTAACTGATTTTCTATTGGGATAAATTCTAAGCAAATGCCATGGTTTTGAACATTGTTTCTAATAAAATGATGCCTGATTTCTATATGCTTAGTTCTAGAATGTAGAACTGGATTCTTGGTCAGATTTATAGCACTAGTGTTGTCACATCGAATAGGTATATCAATAAAGTTAAGGCCAAAATCGTTTCATTAGTTACACCAAATACTCTATCATCAACATTAACTTAAACTATAAGAATATATTTTGTTGCATGTTTAATAAAGAGAGTAGTGTCCACTTTGCCTTTTGAAAAACCTTTCTCAATGAGAAATTTGCTTAACTTTCATACCAGGCTCTGGGAGCATGTTTTAAACCATAGAGGACTTTCTTAAGTTTAAATACATGATTCTGGTTGTGAGGATCTTCAAACCCAGGTGGTTGTTTTTCATAAACCTCTTCATCAATAAATCCATTTAAGATTAAGAATGCACTCTTTACATCCATTGAATATAACTTGAAGTTCATATAGGATGCAAATGCAAGAAGCATTCTAATGGCTTCAATTCTTGTAACTGGAGCATATGATTTTTCAAAATCAATTCCTTCCTCCTGATAGTACCCTTTTGCTACTAATCTTGCTTTATTTCTTACTACAATTCAAGATTCATCTAATTTGTTCCTAAAGACCCATTCAGTTCCTATTGCAGATTGATGATTTGGTCTTGGAATAATAGTCCAAACTTTATTTCTTTTGAATTGGTCTAATTCTTCTTGCATAGCTGAAATCTAGTTTTCATCTTCTAAAACTTGCAAGTTGGTTCTAATTGAGAAAAAAAAAAAGTAAAATTGCCACATATTTGGTGATAAGAAGATCTAGTTTTGACTTTGTCATATACATCACCAATTATCTGACTTTCAAGGTGATCATGCATCGATCTTTAGAAAAAATATTGTTACCTTCATTGTTTACCTCACTAATGGATGGTCCATCATTTGTTTCTTCTTCATCCAATGATGTTTCTAATTGGGAAGGTTCTCCTTCTCTGTCTTGTATTTTCATTTTCTCAATTGAAGTTATTAGTTCACCTATCTCGTCATCAAAATCACTTATCCTCCTAGAGGAATTAGTACTTTCATCAAAATTTACATGAATAGATTCCTCTACAATCTTATTTTTTAGATTGTAGACTCTAAATGCCTTACTAACAATGGAATAACTAAGGAAAATACCTTCATTAGATTTGTTTTCAAATTTACGACAGTTTTCTTTGCCATTGTTAAGAATAAAGCATTTACAACTGAAGTATGAAAATATAAAATATTTGGCTTCTTGCCATAGTATAATTCAAATAGAGTTTTGTTGAGTATGGATCTAGCAAAGATTCTATTAATAATATAACATGTTGTGTTTATTGCTTCAGCCCAAAAATACTATAGGTGGTGGTATTCACTCAACATTGTCCTTGCCATCTCTTGTAAGGATCTGTTTTTCCTTTTAGCTACTCCATTTTGTTAGGGTTTTCTTGGTGCAAAGAAAGTTTGAAGAATTCCATTATTTTCTCGAAAGTTAGTAAATCTATGATTTTCAAACTCTCCACCACGATCACTCTTTATGACAACTATACGAGAACTTTGTTCGTTCTGTACATGTTTAGAGAATAAAAAAGCTTCATCTTTGGATGTTAGAAACATTACCTGGTAAATCTACTAAAGTCATCTATAATGACATATGCGTAATGTTTCCCTCTAAGGCTTCTTATTCTTGTTGGTCCAACTAAATCCATATGTAGCAACTAAAGGGGTTTGGTTGTGTATACTTCTTTGTTTGATTTAAATGATTCTTTTAATTACTTGCCTTTCATGCAAGCATCATACAACTTATTGTCGAATTTGAGTTTTGTAAGCCAACAACTAGATCCTTATTATATAATCTTTCAATCAGATTTTTGTTGGCATGTCCTAGCCTTCTATACCATAGCATGGGTTCATTATCATTAACAACAAGAAATTTTACTTGGATATCATATAAATCCACCAAATATATATTTCCATGTCTCTTTCCAAGTACTACAACTGAATTTGAACTATCTAATATTGAGCAAGTATGATATTCAAACACAACTTTGTAACCATTATCACAGAATTAACTTACACTTAAAAGATTATGTTTTAATCTTTCTACTAGTAAAACATTTGAAATTGTAATAGAGGAAGGTTGGCCAATTTTACCAATTCCAACTCTACCTTTTCCATTATCCTTAAAGGTAACTATTCCTCCAATTTTAGCTTTTAGTTCTGTGAACAGCTCCCTTTCTCTTGTCATGTATCTTGAGCAACCACTATCAATGTACCACTTGCTATTCTCTGTGACTCTCAAACACACCTACAGTAATGAAATTAAGCTATAAGTTTTGGTACCCATTTAGGAATGGGTCCAGGTGGGTTAGTAGCAGAATATTTTGGCACCCATTGTTTTTTAGATGCTACTAATTTGTTTTCTAGGTATATAGTTGCATTTATAACTTTAGCAATTATTTTAGGAATTCAAATTATATTCTACTTGGGTTCTAATTTGCTTTTGTGTTTTTCTTTCTTTGGTTTCCTATATCTTTCTTTGTTTTAAGTTTAAATAAGGTAGCAGTTAAGGTTCTTCTAAGAGCATGATTTTTTGCTTTAATTTGCTCAAGTTCTACATTTATATTTTGATCAGTTTTGAGCGATGTATTTTCTTATTTTAATTTGGAGCATTCATTAATTGTTCTTTCAAGTTCTCTTTTAGTTTCCTCATTTTTAGCTTTTAATGTTTTGAAATCTGAATATAGTTCTTCTAATAATTCTTCAATATCAGAAATTTCAGGTTTTGAATTTACCTCATCATTGTGGATGGCCATAAATCTTATTCCTATATGATATTCTTCCTGATCCTTTTCTTTGGAGCTGAGTGAGCTAAATTGAGCTTCATTTTCTTCTTCTTCTTCACTGAAACTTTCTTACATGGTGTTTTTCAGCATTTCCCATGCAGCCATAGCTTTCTTCTTCTTTCCAAATCCTGTTATTAGAAATCTTCTTTTTGTCAATGTAAGATTTATGCCTTTTCTTCTTGTCTCCTTACATTTTATTTGGTTCTGGGTAGTCAAACTTCATATGCCTAGGCTTGCTGCAATTGTAATAGATTAGAACTTCTTTTTTCTTATCTTTGGTTTTGAAGTTCTTAGAATTGTTTCTAAATCTTTTCCTCTTGAGCATGTTTTTGAATCTTCTGGTTATCATTGCCATATTCTTACCATCTTCACTAGTTGAGGTTTCTTCTAAAGATTCTTTATTTTCTGATTCTGCTTGCAAAGCTATTATTTTCTTACCTTTGACTTCTTCCAGTGCTTTTTATTTCATTAGGACTTCATAGGTCATGGGCAATTCCATGAGTTCTTCTGCTATCACCTTTGTTAGATCTTTCACTTCATATATAGTAGTCACTTTAGGCATACAGTGTCTAGGCAGAGATCTCAAAATTTTCTTTACTAGCTTGGTTTTTTCATATTTTTCTCCTAAGTTCTTTAAAATGTTAGTGATTTTCTGAAATCTTCTAAACATTTCAGAAATATTTTCTGATTCTTTCATAGAGAAGGCTTCATATTCCTGCACTAGATGATTTATTTTAGTTTCTTTTACCTGATTTGTACCTTCATTTGCTACCTTAAGTTTATGCTAGATTTCCTTAGCTGAATCGCATGCAGAAATCTTTTCAAACTCAGAAGAGGTTAATGCACAGTAGAGGCAGTTCTTTACCTTAGCATCACATTGTACTGCTTGTATATCTTTCGAAGTGTATTTATTTTTAGTGTTAGTGACATTCTTTACATTTTTCACTACAAGTCACAATTGGTAATCTATGGTAGTCAAGAAGTTTTGCATTCTCATTTTTCAATACCCATAATTGATACCAT
Organism: Pouteria campechiana; assembly: GCA_036873735.1. NCBI lineage: Eukaryota > Viridiplantae > Streptophyta > Magnoliopsida > Ericales > Sapotaceae > Pouteria > Pouteria campechiana. Next base: position 44,902 of record JAYJMB010087821.1, read on the forward strand.
CACATAAAGGGGGTCTGGAAGTAGATTGTCCTTTAGCAGATGTATTGTGGAACATGTTGGCCATTTGAATCTCTTCATAGGTTAATATACTACTAATCAAAATTTAACTAGTGAAGCCTACTTTGATACCACTTGTTGGTCCCTTACACAATGGTAGCATAAGAGGGTGGGTGAATTAAGCTTCTAAAACTTTTGGCCAAATCAAATGATTAAAGTGCCAAATGAATAAATAGAACAGATTGCATAACACATAGCACAAGATTTTTATAGTGGTTCAGCCCTTCCTAGGTTCCTACTCCACTTCTCTAAGTCACTCTCTTCTACTGATCTTGGGTTCCACTAATACCATGATCAACCTAATCAAATACACGTTAGTTTTCCCACAAGTTCACCAACCAACTTACTAGTTTTCTAAGATAACCAGAAACGTTTACAACTTGTTGGTTTTCAAAGCTCACCAACGAACTTGTATCCTTTCAAGAAGTTCCATACTTATCTCAATACATAAACCCCAAGCACTCTGCTTGTGTTCCCCAATACTATAATGAAGTATACAAATTTATACCTCTTACTTAGGCAGACTTGTACATAAATTCAGAACTTTAAGTAAATGAATAAGCAATACAAGTAAAAGATTCAAACTCCTTGATTGAGAAGCAATTTAGACTTTGAGAGCTCTAATAGAGTTGTAGACATTAGAGTTAGAACTTTGAAGAAAGATTTTGGATGCTCAAAAACTTTAGCTTCTTGTGTTTTCTTGTATATTCAATATATTAATTTTTTTTCTTTTCCATCTAAATGCCTCTTTTATAGGCTAAGAGTGATTTCTCCATTGCTGTTTTTGGCAGACTTTCAAATGTTTGAAAATATTTTTCTTCACCTTACACTTTGTCTAAAGTCTAACTTTGCAACAATTTAGCATCGGTCTAAAGCTTTGTTGCTAACTTTTCTTATTGTTCACATGAGTATCAGAGGCTCCGAAGTGGCTTCTTCTATTACTCCAAAGTGACGAGTGCATAGATAATGTCTTGAATGATTTTGGATGTTCTAAATTATTTTCTTCAGATTTTCTGAGGTGATGTTAAACCATTTTATTTGCGACACCTCTTTGAAGAGAGGATTTCATATTTTTTGAACCTCTAAAGTAGTATTCAACTACTCTAAAGTTTGCTTGTTGACTCCAAAGTAAGGTTTTGATGACTCTGAAGGAAGGTTGCTGACTCTGAAGCGTATTTTGATATCTCCGAAGTAGGTCTGGTTTATTCCAAAGCGTAATTTTGTGATTCTGAAGCATGTTTTGTTTACTCTGAAACGTGATTCCAGGATTCCAAAGCATATTCGATTAACTCTAAAGTGTATGTTCATAGCTCCAAAGCTTGCCTAATAAACTCCAAAGTATGTCTTGTTGATTCTGAAGTGTACTATGACAACTTTGAAAGTTCCATGAAGACTCCAAAGCATGCTGTGACAATTCCAAAGCTTGCTATGATGACTCTGAAGCTTCCTTGTTGGTTTCAAAGTATGCTATAACGGATTGGAAGCTTTCCTATTGACTCCAAAGTATGCTTGTGATTACTCTTAAGTACATTATGACGACTCTGAAGCTTGTCTTGAGATGTATCTGAAGCTTTCCAATTAACTCTAAAGTATGCTTTGTTACTCCGAAGCTTGTCTGTTTACTCCGGCGTACACTTGTGACTACTTCAAAGCATTTCAATTTACTCCAAAGTGCATTGTGTACACTTAAATTCTTTTTCTTATTTTAAGTATATATAAAATTATATACTTATTTTTAACGAGCATTTACTTTATTTATTCCTTTGATCATCATGAAGGTTGGCCTCAAGTTGAGTATGGGTCAATGTTTCTGCAACATACTTGAGAATAAATTGTTAGTACCTTAAAGTTTCACTCATTCTTTGTTCATCATCAAAACTTGGTTAAGAATGTTCATCATCAAAATCAAGCTAGATAATATATTCAATAAGGTTTGCCCCTCCCCCCTCTTAAAAAAGGGATTATTTAAAATAATGGCACTATCTTCCTGGCCCATTCACAGTTGTTTGAGTTTCCTAGTTGCTGGCTAATAAAAAACCATTAAGGGAGCCCCCTGCCAAACCTATCCCATTCAGACTCTCCTAGAAATAAGATGAGATATGAGTGGTGTTCTCCATCCAAGAATAGAGGAGAACGAAGAAAGTAGAGAAAAGTTCTCAAAAAGGACTGTCAAAATGTTGGAAAATCCAGAATGTTGGAGAATCCAAAACTCGCAGTAGTTTATGCAAACTTGAAATGGTGATTCCAACAGCTTTATCAAAGTTGGTAATTGGTGATAAAGGGCTTTGCAAATTCGATAGAGGCAAATGTTTTTCTTCTCCCAACAATGGCAGAGGAGAAAAATGGAAAAAAGCTCTTAGACAGAACCATTAATAATGGTAAAGAAAAGTCCTCATAGAGGCTCTTGCAAAAACAAGATGAAAATGCCATGGAGTCTTCTTTTGCCATCTACTATGCCCAACGGCTCTTGCGGTTGGGCATAACAAATGGCCAAAAGAGAAAATATGCCAGAAAAGCCAAGTATATTCATTAATATATAAAATTCATTAACACAGAGTAAAAGGTTACAATGAAATTGTGAAGACCAATTAGTGTCTCTAAGCTTCTCTAAAATCGGCAACGAGTCACTTTTTAATTGAACAAAATTGCTCATTTGAGTTGTTAGTGTTTCCAAAGCACAAGAATCCACTACTCTTGATGTCTCCAAAACACTAAGAGACCTCTTTAAATAGGATTCTTGCACATGAGCAAATTCAATGTCCTTCTCTAATGCACCAATTATACTAGCATCATTAGCAACACTAGCTTCATGGATGGCAATCATACACTCATTCTCAACAATGCATTCATTCAACCATTGACATTCCATTTGAAGCTCTTCAACATGATTTCATATGGTTGCATTCTCATGTTTGAGCATTGCTATTTCGGATTGGATGTTTCCTTGATAGTTGATTGCAATTTGTTGTTTATCTCATTTCTGAGTTAGGATACTCTTAACCGTATCTCAGTTGTTATGGTAGAAATTTAAGTAGCCAGAGTTTTGGGGTAAGTGTAACTTTCTAAATGGAGCCATTTATCGCAAATCTCAGTCAAGGTATCAAACAAAATAGGAAGGCAAGTGAGGGAGCCACCCATTTTACTAGAAGTTGCTACTCTTTCCTTAAAGAGAACTAAGAATGATTTCAAGCCCTCTGCTATGGAGATTTTCTTCAAGGAATTGATGAAGCATGCAAGAAATAACTTGACATCATCAAGAAGGTTCAAATATTCGTCACCACTCAATGCCCGGTCCAAGTCAACATGGGTAGGAGTCAGTGCATGTACCAACTTAGTCAAATCAAAGATCAAAACCTCGGAAGGAATAATAGCGGGGGGCATTATTACCTACTCCCCATCTTCCTCAGTCATATCCTAAAGAACCTCAATGATAGTAGGAGAAGGATTCATGCTGTAATCCAAGATAAGAGTGCTAATCCATTGGTCTGCCTCCTTTAATTCTGATGCAGTGTCCTCTTCAATGATCTCTACTGTAGGAGTAGCATACTCATTACCCTGATCAAGATTGAGAACATGGGGATTCTCCTCTATCAATTCCATTACCATATCTCCTCTAGCCATGTTTCCAGGACTGCCAAGTGGGCTATCTAGCTTAGAAACCTCCATTGATGGCCTTTCTAAGATAGTAATCACTCCAGGGGTAGCATCCATAGGTCCAACATCATAAATCTCTAAGGGAGCCGGTTTAGCTATAATCGAGAGATCTATTGCCTTAGCAAATGACACTGTGGCAATAAGAAATGGAAGTACCTGTAATACTCTTGAAAAGTTATCACCAGTAATTGGTGGATAAGCTTACCCAGTTGAAACCGTGACCTGTGGAGGCTGGAGGCTAACTTCAAGTGCAACTTGATCCCCCATAACCTTGCATCAAAAGGGTTAAGAGTGGCAGCACCCTCCTCTTCCCTTATAATGATTGTCTCGTCTGCAGCTTGGTTAGCTTCAACTATCATTGCCTCAGGATCTGTGACTATGATAGATAAATATGACACTTGATCATCAGATGGTATTCCATCTGGCTCTGAACCTTCCCCAGTTTCATAAAGGGATGTATCTATATCAACAAGAGTGTTCTCTTCAGGCCTCATTTGCTAATCATAACCCCCTGTTAGAGTTGCCCTCTTAACTGTAGTTCCCACATCTTTGGCCAAAATGGGTTGGCTAGCCCTGCAATCAATAGTGGGACCACTAGATGATGCTTCACCCAAAGAATCGAGAGGAGAGTGAATAGTTGTAGCTCTTGTTGAATATCCGACATTAGCCCCTTATGTAGCTTGACTTGAGTTGGCAACTTGTTGAGGAGACTGTCTCTGAATCTAAACTATTCGGCCATCTATATAATAATGGTCAAAATCAACCTCATAGCACTTTGCTATGTCCCAATTAACTATAAGAGCAATGGAAAAATCTGCAAAAATGAAAGAAAGCAAGATATGTATTTTAAGCTGAAAAGAAGAAATAGAAGATAAAAGAAAATTTGGAATACTTACTCTCGCTATTCTTTATAACTTGATAATCTAGTGCTATACGAGAAAAGAAATTGAGAACCTAGCGATCAGTCTCAAGCTCATCTAGGCAAATATTATAAAACTGGCCATACCCATGCCACTCAACATCATTCACATCAACTCTGTCAATATCTTAGTGAGTGGGCTCCATATCCATCCATAGAACCCTACCTAGTTGAGTTATCGTCTGGAGGCAATCATAAAAATTCCAAAATGTAGCATAATCATCCCTCTTAGGGCACTCTCTAGAAGAATTCCAAGGTGAATAAATCTTCATTTGATAGTTTGGAGAGGCCAGGTCACATGTCTTTATGCCTCTTAACTCATACCACCATGCGTAATTATATGAGACATGAACTCACCTTTTATTGTTAGGCAAAGAGATAGTACAGTTCTGGAAATCACTAGTGAATCAGATCAAATGAGTCTATAAAATCCCACACCAACTTCTTGGTCTTCTTGAGAGATTTCAATAATACCCCTTGGGACTTCTTGATCAAAACCAAACTGGCGTGCAAACCTCTATAGGAAATATGGTTCTACTCTAAAGCGACCCCCTTTTTGTGATGGCAGCAAACAACCTTGAATTCTCATAGTATAGTCCAACAGCTTACCAACAATGCCATTCTAAGGTAAATCATAACCCTCCTCACTAAAGACAGGGACCAACGGATACATCTCATCAAAAAATCAATGCAAATGGAGCAACCTGTTAGTCACTATCTAGAAGCTAAGTTTCATCATTGTTCTTTTTACAAATTATATCATCACCATGCCTTCCTTTGGAGAACTTACTAGGCCCTTCATACCATAAGTCTAGGGGAAATAAATGCCCAACCAATCAATAAAGAAATGCATTGGATAGTGAATGGTTGCCCTGATAGGGCCGACCGAGCTCAGCACCATGTCACCAAAACCCCTATAAATGTCTAAAAGGCACTTGAGGGGCCAAAGATAATCTCATACCAGAAGCAAGTTGATAGGTCAGCATCAACATCGTCCATTTTAATCAATAGGAATATGAAGAGGATGGGTATACCACTGTAGAAAACCATTGCATCAAAAATAAGATTAGTTCTTGGATGAGGGTAGTACTATGAAGAAACTCAGGAGCCATCCATAACTTCCATTCATTTTTTGGCTTTCTTTTTCTCTTTATCTTGGAATTATGATAACCATTAATCCTTACACTTGGATTCAAAATTTTTCCAAATAGTTGAGCCCATTTTGATGGGAGAAATATGATATTTTGTTGCAATCTCAATTGTTCCAAGATTTTGATAATGTCTTGAGCATGTGGAATCAACTTGAGTTCTTCATTAGATGGGATATACTCATCGAAGGCCTCTCCAACAATGGGTAGCCCACACTTGGCACTCAGATCTGACAATGTCATGCTCATTTCACTGCATGAGAAGTGGAAGGAATTTATAGCTGGCGGCCAAAATTGTAAGAATGCTTCCAAAGTAGTGTTATGATTTAAGAAACCTCCACAAGTAGCGAGTATGGCATCATAAACTCTCGATGTCATCATAACATCCTTATGCCTCATAGAAATATTCTTTGGCCAATGTTCAAAGTCCTCATTAAGAGCAATGCAACTCTAGAATTGCTTGGTATTCCCTTCCTTTTCGAATTTATAAGATTCCAATATTTAAACATGCTATCTTAGAGTTTCAATAGTACGATAATAAGGCTAAAAGTTGTTTGCAACCGATGCCTAGAAAATTCAATCACTAGGGTAGCTTGCCATTTTCTCTTTAGTCAAGAGCTAACTGGCATGTGCGCATAACGATCTGTGTTAAAATACCAATTTTGTGCCTTCTCTTTTCATTTGTGAGAGACCAAGATTTCATCTGCTCTAGATCTCATTTCAGTAGAGGTCACATCGGGCAAAGGAGCATGCAAGTCCTCTGAAATCCTGACTATAGAAGAATCAACATCCCTTACTCCTACTACAAGACTAGATGCTCACCAACATTAGCCACCTATTCTAAGCTAATGGGGACACTAGGCTGATACAGATGTTCCATATCTAGAACTATATTAGCATCATCAAAAGTCATCTAGCCAACAGTACTTGTCGCTTCACAACCACTTCGACATTGGCAACATTGGGTATATCACTCAAGTTGAAGCTTTGAGTTGCAATTCTAATAGGAATCTCACCAAAGTCTATAAAATGGATTAGTGAATCTCCAAAATCTACTTGCTCTTATGGTGCTTGCTCGGGTACACTATATTCGTTGGAACCCATCTGGAAGTACAAATAGCAAATAATATATTATAATTCAAGATCAAGATGAGACAGAAATCAAAGTTCAAAAGAAGATCTCCACATAAAAAACAAAAAAGGTTCTAGAGCGGCAGCCCTAGTTGGGGGTCCTAGGGACAACGTGCCTCAGGCGGTCGGTTCCATATTTAAAAGTTGATGGGAAATATCTAATTTAAGGTATTGAAATATCAATATTTCAAATGCTTAAAATTAGCAAAAGTATAATCCACAAAATTAGAATTCTATGCTACATAAGGTGGCTAAGATCATCAAATTTTGGAGCCAAGCTAACCCATATACTCAAAAAGGTCGACTAGTTCCAGCAAGATGGCGCTAGGCTTCTCTTACCAGGCCCACATGAAGCACATTGAGCATCTAATTAAACCATCTCACTATTGGATGGTCCACAATGCTAGCCGTTGTGGATTGTAGCCGTTGGATGATCCACAACACTAGCAATTATGGATTTTGGGTTCTGTCTGGCCATCTGGAATTTCAACAATAATGTCCCCATAAACAGTACTCATCTAGCAACATGGCAATTTGCATAGTAAGATGGCATGGACACAAAACACGTGCACACTGACACAAGCAAAGTTTATTAAAAGAAATTGTACATGCAAGAATCCCAAGCAGAGGTTGAGCCATTAAAGTCAAGCATGTCAGGAAAGCAAATAGCAATGGTGCTTTGAGACACAAAAGTAAAATATTATGACATGGTAGCATGCAAGCAGCAGATGAATGTTGGGATTTTCATCTAGCATGGTAGCGTAGAATCGTAGTATCTTAGAGTATGGCAAAAAGGTCTACCTTGACTCTCTGTCCATTACACTACCCAACGCATCTTAGGGAGGCACATCTTCCTCCCCCTCCATTTTAACAACAACAATGAAAATAGCTAGGTGACATGGAATGAAATTAATTCAGCATTCATACATGTACAATAGTTAGGCTGCTAATAACTAGATGAATGTAAATTCTCCATGTATTATGCATGACAATGGTGCATGTGTTTTCTACAATGAATTTGCTCATATGTGGCAAATTCCTAGCATAGCATTTCGTCTTGTCAGCTAAGTTTGAGATTAAATTTGCAGGATTGGATGACATGTTCCATAATACCAGCTAAAGTCAACAACAAATATGGTGATGAAAAAAGTTGAGAAGATGGCACATAATAAATAGAAATGAGGTATGAAGTGACGTTCATAGACATTTTGTCCCAAGACCTTTTGGCTTGTTGTAGACAAATGTTGTTACATGTTAACATCACCATGTTGCCCATGGAAATCGCACCCTTCTCCTTCCCCATTCGACAACAATAATGGAAGCAAGAAAAATGAAATGGGTTCTTATTTCAATAGTTTTTATAATGAGGATCCAAATCATTAAACTTAAAGGTGAAACTGAAACCCATAATCTATGAAAGTTTCAAGATTTAACAAAAACGGAACTCGAGGTTTCTTTCAAGTGGGTTGGTGTTATGACTCACAACTTGTGATTATAGTGGCCCATTAAAATACTATGAAATAAAATAAGGGAAGGAGGACTCATAGTAGTATGTTAGTTTTGTGGCACTATAATGGGAAGATCAAGCCAAGAAGAATGGGTCCCGTACATGGTGAAAATGCCGATACTACCGTTGTCTAAAAATAATGAAAGCTAGCCCATAGTGCAAGAAGAACATTAATAATGAACAGTGGTGCATTAAGTGAAGGTGTTCACTGCAAACTATACCGCAAGTGCACGATGTTAAGCTTTGTAATAAAATGATAAGTGAATATCATCTCCACAGGGACTGGTGATCTTTATTAGTTACTAACTATTACAATGCATAATCTCAATTTTATTCGGAAAATCAAATAATATAAATTTAAATAAGAGATAGAAATAGACAGGTTCTTGGTGGAAAGAAATCAAGTTAAAGAAGCATCTAGAGGATTGACTTCACTTGTATGTCAATCATGGTCACTTCAATTTATTATGTATTGATTGTTTTTATCGATTTATAGATCAAGAATCTCAATGCACTTAACCCCCTCTTCCAAGTGTCAAGCTAAGTACCTATTCTCAATATCCCAATTTCGATATCCCTATAAAAATTGGAATATTAAGGATGCATTAAGATTTATGATTCCCTTGAATAATCTCACATAACCCAGAAACTTTCCCAAGTCATTTAGCACTATATGTCATGATGTTTAGATCTCATTCAAAATTACCTCTTCCGAGTGTCAATTCTAAATGCAATATAATTCAATAAATGGCTAGTAGATTGAATGCATTAATCATCTAATATCATGAATAAATCAATAAAATATACTCAATAGCATAGCTCATTGATTAAACCATGACTTCAACACAAGATCCATCTCTCCTCTAGAAAGAGGAGTTTAGCTACTCATAATAAAATGAAAACCCATACAACATTCATATATCATTATCACAAGTCAGATTCCAACTTTAACCCAAGTTACAGGTGATGAATAAGATGTAAAACACCAAAAAAATGAGGATTTGAGTGATAGCAAACTCTTCCAAATGGTGTGTGGCTTGGATTGCAACTTGAAGCTCTTTCCTCTCCAAAAACCCCTCTAAGAAAATCCAAAAATGTTTCCTAAACTCTCCTAGATCTCATCTAGGGCAACATCTCTTTGCTTTTATACTTCTTCCCTTAAAGATTTGTTGTTTTTCAACATTTCCAAGCAATTCTAGAAAATCCATCATCATTCCCAAGCAATCTTAGAAAATCTAAAATCTCGTCTCCAGCTTTAATGCTACAGCATCAAAATGAATGTTGCGGCATCAAAATGCACTTTGCCTTGATTCTGGATGGACATCGTAGCACCAAAATGGATGTTGTGACATCAACATTGCTGGAACATTACTTTCTCTTTGGTCTAGAAGGATGCTGCAGTACCAGAAAATGATGTTATGGCATCAATGCTACTGGAAAGAGGGATTTTGCCCTATTATGGATGGATTCTGCAGCATCAAAAAGTGATACTACAGCATCAAATTTGCTGGAAACTTGCATTTTTCCTTGATTTTGGAAGAGTGCTATGACATCAAGAAATGATGTTGCGACATCAAGGCTGGTTCCTTCAAAACTTCAATGCCGCAGCACCAAAAAGGATGTTGTGGCATCACATTGTTGGCCTTTGATTTCTCCCCTTTTTCGCAATTTGTTCATTATTTTAATTTGTTCACTTTGCTCCTTTTTCTTATTTTTTTTTGTGTGTATTTTTCTTCTTTTATGCATTCATATGCCTATGATCAAATGTAGACATATAAACCATAGATTCACCCTGAAAAACTCAAGAACATGTCGAAAGTTGGTTAATTCAGATACAATATAAGTGAATATAATTCACTTATCGGAAGGCCTGCACCCACAATGCTAGCTTCAAATATGGCCTCTGTAGCATAGGCTTCACAATGATAATTTTGAAAGTTCCACAACATTAGCAGAAGCACTAACTCCAAATGGCTCTAGCACACCAAGAAGCCTCACAATGCTGAAAAGCTTGCTTTTTAGGCCCCACATTGTTGATTCCAAATGCCCCACAATGCAAGCTCTGCAATGTCACCCTTTAGGCCTTACAACACTAATGCTTTTGGTTTCAAAGGAGGGTTCCATGATGCCAATTTAAAAAATCCTCCACCATGCCAAGAGATAATGTGGTTGGGTTGAATAAGCTCTATAATGCCAGCTGTGAAGAATATTTATACCATGATGATGGTGAAGAATGGGAAAGTATTATGCTTTAGAATGTCATCTCTCAAAGCATGGTTGCCCCATAACATTGGTTAAAATACACCATATGTTCCAATGAGTAAAGTTATATAAAATATTACCATGTTAGCATGTTTTCCAAAATTCTTGGATTTAAACCCAACTCTATCCTAGAAAATTCAAATATCTTAAACATCTGAAACAAAACCAAGGGCCAAGATCGAATGGGGGCATAAGGACAAATCATCCACCTGGTTTATCACCCATTTCCTACATAATCTACCCTTAGGGGGCATTTGTTGGATAGTTTAAAATCACATGCCCTTAGTTTATGCAAGGAGTGGTTCAGATCACACTGGGAGTGAGTTAAGGCAAGTAATCAACCATTCAATGTGTTGGGTACACTTAATTGGTATTTTTTATGGATCATCCAAATAATTTTGGTTGGATCATTCAAATTAAAAATGCAATTAATTTGCCCAAAATACCTTGCTTAAATTTAGTGGTATGATAGACCTAAGCCTCACCTAGCCACTTAGGGGGTGCTCTATCACGCTGCCATGGCTCCGCCACTCTAAAAGGTGCTATACCATGCCACCATGGCTCCATCATGCTAGGAGGTGTTCTACCACACCATCATGGCTCTATCATGACACCAAGACTCTGCCATGCCAATTGTGCTTTGCAATGCCAGGTTCCGCCATGCCAATTGTGCTCCACAATGCTAGGCTTTGCCATGCCACCAAGGCTCCGCAACACTAGTTGTGCTCTGCAACGCTAGGCTCTGCCATGCCTGTTGTGCTCTACAACACCAAGCTTTGCCACACCAACTGTGCTCTGCAACACCAGGCTCCGCCATGCCACTCATGCTCTACAATGTTAGGCTCTTCCACCAAGCAAGCTCCACCATGCCAGCCGTGCTCTGCAACACTAGGCTCCGCCACACCAGTTGCATTCTAGTAGTTATAAAAGGCCCAAATGTTGAAAAGAGGGGGAGACTTTCTTTTGAGAGAGAAAGGCAACACTGCTTCTGCTAGAGTTCATCTTCTTCCAAGGCTAGATTCTATCAGAGACAGACTCTACTCAGACATTTTCTCTTTTTTTAAGATAGACTCTCTTCTTCCTCCTCCTTGAAGATCCTTCTTCTTCCACTGAAGGAACTTGGATCTTATTTTATTTCATCTTGAGGCAAGTGTCTCGCTGCATCATGGCCATCTCATCTAACCTTGGAGAAAGCTCCACCATGGTGCACAGCAGTTTCTTCTGCTTGTGATGTAGTGGGTTTACTACTCCAAGACAACCATTATAACTCTATGGTTTTTTGAATGAGAAGTTTCGGACCATCATAAAATCCATCTCTTTGGGTTTCATAATTCTACAAATATTAATAAAAAATTAAAAAAAGAACTCCATTGATGGGTTCTATGCAAAATGTTGAATAAGAGGAGCTTCCATCAATGGCGGATTTTTTAACTTGAGTAAAAATGGGGAATATGACCACTTTTGGTGAACTCCCTTGATTTACTATTCTCTTGATCATAAGACCAAATTACTTATTGGTAGAGTTGAAACCTGAGTGGGCCCTATGAGGAAGCGGTGCTCATGGATCATAGAGATGATGGTATGGGCCCTACCTATCATTTTACATTGTCTAAGTAAAAACTTAGGGATAACCACTAGTGGCAACTATGATTAGGCTTAATGTTAGCTAATTAAGTCAATTCACACTATCCAAGTTGTTAAACCCTTTCAATCCATACAAATCCATCATTTGTAACTTGGATCTATGATCTCTCATAGGTTAAATGACAGAGATTGCCCGCTTCTAGTTTTCCATGTGATATTGAAAAACACCACTCATCAACTCATTCAAAAGCCTAAGTTTAGGACCGAGTCACTAAGTCATGACTCACCAAGTTAAACCTTAGCAAACACTACTTGCTAAATCATTCAAAAGCTTAAGTCTAGGACTGAGTTCCTGAGTTACAACTCATTGAGTCAAACCTTAGCAAATACCATTCATCAAATTAGCCAAATCCAGTTAACTTGGCTCATTCTTCCTAAGCTTCTCATGGGCAATTAAGAGAGCCGAGCTAAAATCCAATTAACTTAGCCCACTCTTCTTAAGCTTCTCATGGGCAATATGAGAAAGATGAACTAAACCTAGATCACTTATTTTCTTCTAGTCTCTTTCAGGTCTAAACACAATAGAGATTACTTAGTCCTAAGTCCTTCTTGGATATACTAATTGGGTCACAAACCACCTACTGTCTTTATGGTTTCTTACAATATAAACAATAGAAATCACCCGATCTTGATTCCATTCAAGACAAACCAATTGGATCAAAATACCCATTCTTTAGGTTGACCTAGTGTCTAGCAACCCAGTCTAGAGCCATGTCATCCTATCCCCCTATTGGCTTGAGGCGATCTCCTAAATTTCAAGCCATTGCAATGTGCATGGCAATCCCAATGACAATACACATTTACTTTGAGAGAGTGTGCATTTTATTTTTGGGTCTCTAAATGCATTGTAATTTTCTTTTTAATCAAGGGCTTTCTCCCATTAAGGAGATGAAATTAGGACTGAATATGCAATTTTTTGATGTACACTTCAAGTGTAATCAAACAATCAATAACAAAATAGAAATTGTTTGATTCATTCCAATATGACAAATCCTTATGTTGTTTCATTTTTGTTTTCTGTTCCTCTTTTTGTACTTGTTAAAATTTGGCTTCAATGGTTACTGCCCTATGGCTAACTTGAATGAACTCACCCTTGTGGATGAGGACTGGTGCAAATTGTAGTAGAACTGCATCACATTTAACAAGTCCACTCAGTTGTTTTAATTAACTATGACATGCTGTAGGTACTCATCTAGCATTGCATTCACTCGCTTCATCTTACCATCTGTTTGCAGATGATTACTAGTGGAAATGGCAAGCTAAGTACCTAATAACTAAAATAAAGTGGTCCAAAACTGCATTGTGAATTGTGAGTCCTGATCACTCACATTGTCCACTAGAAGTCCCCATAATTTCACCACATTCTTAAAAAAGAGATGTGTAGCTACTTTAGTTGTGCATGCATGCGGAGCTGGAATAAATATACCATATTTGGAGAATTTGTCTATGAACACTAAAATCGAAGCTAACCCCTTCACTTTTGGTATCCTAATGATGAAATCCATAGATAGACTCACCTAAGGCTTCTTTTGAACTAGTAATAGCTTTAATAAACCTATCTTCTTGTTTCTTTCCATCTTGTCTTTCTAACACAAAAGACAAGGTTTGTGTGTATTCCTCAACATCCTCCAACATCTTTGGCCAATAAAAGCTCCTTGAAAAAAGAGTCATAGTCCGCTCCTATCCAGAATAACCCACCCATTGAGCATCATAAGTTTCCTTTAGTAGCTTCCTCCAAAGAATGCCATTGTTGGGTACATATGCTCATCCACCTTGGGCATAAAGCACTCCATCCTCTTACCAAAATCGATGAACAAGGCATTCCTAAACTTGAATCAAGAGCCTTCTTGTTACTGGGTCATTCTGGCTTTCACTCTTGATTTGCTCCAATAAATGACCTTCAACATGAACCAATGCTACAACATATTATTCGTTGATCCTATGACTCAAAGCATCAATAACAAGAATTTCTGCCACCTAGCCTACTTAGGAGATAACTTCTTCTGAGTCATGAAGTAGTATATGGCTACATTGTCATTGTAGACCATAAACTTGCCACTAAGTAAATAGTGCCTCCAAACAGAAAAACAAAGCACTACTGTAGTCATCTCCTTTTCATGAACCCTATAACTCATTCTATCCCATTTAGCTTTCAACTTTCATAAGCAACTGGATGTCTGTTTAACATCAAAATGCCTCCCATCGCCTTATCGGATGCATCCATGTATACCTCAAATAGCTTATCAAACTCTGACAACTTTAAAATAGGTTAACCACCAAAGCCGCTCTCAACTTGTCAAATGCAATTTGACAATCCTTGGACCAGCTCCATGCTTTATCCTTTTTCAACAAATCAGTCAGAACAACAGCTCTTTTGGAGTAGCCTTCCATAAACTTTCTCTAGTAAGTAGCCAAACCCAGCTCACTAACTTTGGTCAATGCTAGCCAATCAACTATAGCTTGGACTTTGACCCTGTCCATGTACACCTTCCCCTTGACTATGCAATGACTAAGGAACATAATCTCCTTTTAGGCAAAGCTACATTTTCCCTCTTTACATACAACTTATGCTTCCTTAATCTCTCTAGCACCAACTTGAGATGAATAACATGTTCCTCAAGCTTGTTCTTGTACACATGTTAGGTCTCATGCAAGTATACACAATCACAAGTAATAAAGACAAGGTGAGTTAAGTATCATTCTCACAAAGAATTAGGTTGTTACATACTAAATACCAAACTTGAATCAAATCAGTATTATTTAATTGAGTGAATTGTAGCAATTGTTATAAAAACTAAATCTAAATAGAACAATGAAGTTAACAGATCACAAGAGCAAAGGAAGAAAGATCAATAGATGAAGTATCTAGGGATTCAACTATTGAACATACACTATTATCCAACTTGATTTTGATGATGAACATTCTTAACCAACCATGTTTTGATGATGAGCAAAGACATGAGTGCAATATTAAGGTACTAATAATTTATTCTCAAGTATTTTATAGAAATATTTTTTAAACTAACCTTGAGAATAAACTTCATGATATTTAAAGGAAGAAACCAAGTAAATGCTCAAGAAAACAAAGTATATAAATTACAGATATACTTAAAAGAAAAAAATAAAAAAATCAAAGTTATTAAGGAAACTTCAGAGTCAACTTCAGAGTTGCTCAAGTACTTCGGAGACAAGAGGATAACCCTTTGGAGTTAATGAAGCATTTTGGTAAAAGAGGAAAATATCTTCGGAGTAATGAAGTAACAAGCTATAGAATCAACAAAAATGTCTCAAAACCAAGATAAGCTTTTTCAGAGCCATTGAAGCACTTTGGAGATAGAGGAGAATAACTTCAAACTAATTGAATTGCTTCGAAGTCACGAGATTACAACCTTCGGAGTCAATTGAAGCACTTTGGAGTCCCAAGCTCACAAAATTTTGGAGTTGAGTTAAGTACTTCAGAGTCGACAAGGTACTTTACAGATAATGTCAAGAGTTTTCGGAGTTAACAGGACACTCGTCAGTAAATACAACTTGTTGGAGTCAGAAGACAAACACTTTGGGGCCAAGTAAAGCATTTTAGAGATAGAGAAATATTTTAGAGTTCGGATTCAGTTCCTTCAGAGTCATAGAATAAACACTTCAGAGACAAACTGGAACTTTGGAGTCAGCCATTATTACATCTGACATGAATTGCTTTTGTCATGCCACTTTGGAGCCTCTTAAACATATCTTCGGAGCATCCGAAGAGACGACGACATATGAAGTGTGCGAAGAAACTTCATACCACTTAAAGTTCAAAGGATCTGATGCTTAACCATAGACTCTGAAACCATGCTGAAAAGTATAACAGTTATAAATTTGAATGTTTCTCTGCATTAAATGATTCTCACCTACCACAATAGAGAAATTTAGAGGTTTCAATATAAAAGAATTTAAGTAAGAATGAAGAAATCAAAGAACTTATTTTGAGAAACAAAAAGAGAACATTTACTAAGCTTTTAAAGTTTTCTCCCATGATTTCAACTCCACTGCAGTTCATTCAAAGAAGCATTCAAAGTCATTAATTCAACCACTTCTGAAGATTGAATCTTACTATTTTACTATTATATTAACTATATTTATTTCTTTTGAACTTTATACAAAATTAGCCTACTAGAGGCATTAATATTTGTGCACAATTATTTCTACATATTTCTGCAAGTCAAGGACTTGCCTCTATGTAGTAAAGCTAGTAAGATACTTGCTTATAATTTGTATAAGTTAGTTGGTAAGCTTGGAAACTAACAAGTGTATTTATTTGATCAGAAGGTTACTAATCAAATAAGATGTTAGTGGAACCTGAGTTTAGCAGAAAAGGCTAACTCAAAGAAGTGGAGTAGGAACTCAAATGAAGGGCCGAACCACTATAAAAATACCAGTCTAAGTGCATTGTGTTATTAGTATTTTCTTTATCTTTGCCCTTTAATCATTATCTAGGCAAAAAATTTAAAAACTCAATTCACCCCCCTCTTGAATCACCATCTGAACAAGACCAACAATTGGTATTAGAGTAGCCATCACTTGTTATTCCTTACTATTCCATGTATATAACCTGTGAAGAGATCTCTATGGCCAGCTAATTTCACAACACTTCTGTTGATGGTCAATCTACCTCCAGACCTCCATTATTTAATGGTATAAAAGTATGGATATTGAAAGATGAGAATAAAAAATTTCTTAATTGCCTCAAATTATCAGCAATGGAAAACCATCAAAGATGGAATGATTATCTTAAATATTGAAGATAAATATACTATTGAGGACATTCAAGTAGCTGAAAAAAATTACTAAGCTAAAGAACTGCTTTTACTGTGCTCGAATTTGACAAGATATTCTCTTGTGATATAGCAAAGGAAATCTGGGACAAACTAGAGGTTGCACCGAAGGCATAAAACAAGTAAGAGAAACTAAGATAAATCTTCTTATGTAGGAATACGAGGTATTCAACATGAAGCAAATAGAGTCAATCTCAGACATGTTCAAAATATTTCAAAAGATAACCAACGGGCTAAAGAATTTAGGAGAAAAGTTTGTAGAGTCCAAGATGATGATGAAAATTCTGAGATCCTTATCAAAGCAATGGATGCCCAAAGTGATAGCAATCTAAGAAGCAAAGAACCTGGACACAATGAGCATAAAAGAGCTCATGGGTTCTCTTATGACTCATGAAGTAATGATGAAGCAGAAAATTATAGAAGAACCTAAGAGCAAGAAGGCAATTGCTCTTAAAGTTGAGTCAGAAAATGATGAATCTCAAACTTATACATCCACAAGTGGAGATGAAGACGAGGAGATGGAAATGATTACAAGAAAATTCAAATCCATACGAAAGAAGAAAAAATTAGAAGTAGTTTGAGGAATAACTTTGGAAGAAGGGAATGAATGAAAGAAATACTCACTTGTTACAATTGTGGGAAACCTAGACACATGAAGTTTGACTATCCAAAACCAAACAAAGGACAAAATAATTATTAAAAGAAGAGGTGCAACTCATACTTTGATAGAAAGAACAATAGCAGCAGCAATAACAACAAAAACAACAAAATAAACAAAAAATTTTAGAAGAAAAAGAAAGCTCTAACAACATGGGATATACTAGAGAATATATTAAATGAAAGTGAGCATGAAGAAGAAGAAGAACATGAAGTTCAAATCAGCCAACTCTCTCCAAATAGAAGTGATAAAGATGAACTTCATACGAGAAACAGTTTCATGGAAATCCATGAAGAGGAGGTAAAGTCTGATTCTAAAACTCATAATCATGAAGAAATGCTAGAAGAATTTGTTCGCTACAAACTATCCTACAAGTGCATGGCGTCAAGCTTTGTAATAAAATGATGAGTGAATATTGTCTCCATAGGGACTGGTGATTTTAATTAGTCATTATCTATTGTAGTGCATAATCCCAATTTTATCTGGAAAATCTAATAATACAAATTTAAATAAGAGATAGAGATGGACAGGTTCTAGGTGGAAAGAAATCAACTTATAGAAGCATCAAGAGGATTGACTTCACTTGTGTTTCAATCATGGCCTCTTCAACTTATTAGGTATAGCTTAATTTTTATCAATTTATAGATCAAGAATCCCAATGCACTTAACCCCCACTTCCGAGGGCTAGGCTAAGTACCTATTCTCAATATCCCAATTTTGATATCCCTATAAAAATTGGAATATTAAGAATGCATTAAGACTTATGGTTCCTTTGAAAAATCTCACATAACCCAGAATCTTTCCCAAGTCATCTAGCATTACATGTCATGATATTTATATCTCATCAAGAATTACCTCTTCCGAGTGTTAATCCTAAATGCAATATCATTCAACAAATGGCCAGTAGATTGAAAGCATTAATCACACAACATCATGAATAAATCAATAAAACATACTCAATAGCATAGCTCATTGATTAAACCATGACTTCAATACAAGATCCATCTCTCCTCTAGAAAGAAGAGTTTAGCTACTCATAATAAAATGAGAATCCATAAAACATTCATATATCATTATCAAAATTTGGATTCCAAGTTTAATCCAAGTTACTAATGATAAATAAGAGGTAAAACACCAAAGAAATGAGGATTTAAGTGATAGCAAACTCTTCTAGGTGGTGCTTGGCTTGGGTTGCAACTTGAAGCTTGAAGCTTCTTCCTCTCCAAAAACTTGTCCAAGAATCTCTAAAAACATTTTCTAAAATCTCCACGATATCATCTAGGGTGACCACTCATTTCTTTTATACTTCTTCTCATGAAGATTTGTCGTTTTGTAACATTTCCAAGCAATTCCAGAAAATCCATCATCGTTCCTAAGCAATCTCAGAAAATCTAGAATCTTCTCTCCAGCTTCAATGCTACATCATAAAAAAATGGATACTGTGGCATCAAAATGCACTTTGCCTTGATTCTAGATGGACACTGCAGCATTAGAATTGCTAGAACATCACTTTTTCTTTAATCTAGAAGGATGCTGCAGCATTGGCGCTACTGGAAAAATGGATTCTGCCTTGAGTTTGTAGTGATGCTACAGCATCAATGTTGATAGAAACTTATGTTTCTCCTTGATTCTAGAAGGATATTGAGACATCAAGAAGTGATGTTGCAGCATCAAAGATGTTATATTGAGGGGTTTAGCTTGAGCCTATATGGATGCCGCAGCATCACAATGCTGCGGCATCATAACTGCTACCTTCAAAACTCCAATGTCGTGATAACAAAAAAGGATGTTGCGGCATCATGCTGTTGGCCTTTAATTTCTCCCTTTTTTCAGCAACTTGTTCATCATTCTAATTTGTTCACTTTGCTCCTTTTCCTTATTCATATTTTGTGTGTATTTTTCTTCTTTTGTGCATTCATGTGCCAGTGATCAAACATAAATATACAAACCATAGATACACCCAGAAAAACTCAAGAACATATCGAAAGTTGGCTAATTCAAATACAATATAAGTGAATATAATTCACTTATCAAACACCCCAAACTTAGCTTTTAATCATCATTGAGTAAAACAAAAAGTGACATACTTTTGCTAAAAACACAAAATACATTAATCGGGTTCATAATTAAAATACCTCAATAGAGTCAACATGGCCAAGAAGAAAATTTTAGATTACCATATATATATATATATATATATATATCTAACATTTCTACTTGAACCTTATCCTCTTTGCTTTAGATTCCAAGTGCACATGCAACAATATAGCCATTCCCATCTATCTCATTTCATGCTTAGTTTTATTCTAGCAGTCAAGTATTAAATATTTAGTGTAAACTCTACAAACTCATAACTTAAGAAATGAAACTACAATAAATTAGTGTATGATGTTTACTCTTATTTATTTTCTTCCTTACACTTCTTATTTTCCTTTTTATGGGCTATATTACTATCACACTCATCACAGTTGTCTTCTTTTGAAAATTTTTTTTGAAATGAAATCCCCCCAATTCTTGGGCTGTATTACTATCACACCCCCAAACTTATCTTCTTTTTGGTTCATGAGATGTGATCCCCCCAAGTAAATAATAAATTTAATGTTGGTCTCAAACACTAATAGTAATGAGTTCTAGAGTTCAAACTAAGTCATGCATACTTAGTTGCCTAAACTATTGCTAAGTACTCAATGGATTC
>JAYJMB010087822.1:0-20568 GCA_036873735.1 Pouteria campechiana
TTTGGAGAGACCACAATCTATATATATATATATATATATATATATATATATATATATATACAGAGAGAGAGAGAGAGAGAGAGCAAAGTTATTCTGTCAACAAGTAGCATTTCCAAAAAATATTTATACAAAGGCACATATTTCCATTATAATCATCCTTCATCTATTGAATGCCATTAAGGTGCACACATTCTCATCTATCATCTGACAATAAGGTGCGGAAAGTTTCATCTACAAACAACCAGTCAGATTCATCAGAAGTGACGAACACCATACCTTTGACTTTGGAGAAATGCTCAATGACATCATCAACAAGCCAATCAAAGTTCGGAATGTAGCCATGAAGACCATCTGAAAGACCAAATCCAGGATAATCCATTGCAAAAACTCCATACCCTGATGAGGCTAACTTCTTGGCGATCCCTGCAGATCAGGCATGAGAGACATACAACATCTAAAACCACCTCCAAAGACAAGTCATACTCCATTTTAGGAGAATAAGTCTCACATTTCTATGGACTCATTTCTTGAAAGATACATACCTTCAACAAAAAATGTGCATGTGTCCCCATAACCATGACAAAGGAAAACAGTTGCTTTCATTGGAGATACCTCTGGAAGCCAACTTTTAGTAAAAATCTCTAAACCCCTAGAATTAACCTCATACATCTGCATGAGAGAGCGTAAAATCATTGCCAGTGAAGGAGATGGGTTGCAATTGATAGAATCAGATTACAAAAAATAAAAATCCAAATCCTAAAAAACCTTGAAGGTAGGTAGCTTCGTCAAAATTGCATTCACAGATGCTTAGAATTCAGAATCACCTGGGACTATAGTTCTACACTAAATAGAGTTTTCAAAATTTACGTTCAAGGATGGAATAGACCACTCTTCCATTCACATCAGGGATTCTATTCCCTTTGATTTGAGATTCTGAACATAATTTGGCTATCTCCAAAGAAGAATAACCCGACAGCACAAGTCAACTTGGAGGAGCAAAGGAATTGGGAGTAATAAAACACCTACTTATGTGAAAGCAGAATAAACTGAGATGCCCTCAGGGGTCATTTACCTCTTTCATTTTGATCCCGGCGTATGATGCCTGCAAAAAGTTGAAAATAACATATAAATTACACACCCTATAAGAGGTAAAAAGAAAAGAAAAGAAGAAGGTCCAAGACAAAAGAACTATAATTCTGACAGTAGAATAGTGCTTGAAAGCACTTTCACAATGGAAACTCAACAAAAATCCTAAAAGTACTAGGAAGAAACTTTCTTCAAACATCAAATCAAAGACACCATCTAAATGGCAGCAAAATTTACATAAAATTATCATTATTATCACAGTCATCATCTTTACCATCACTCAATAACTTGTTGATCAGCATTTAAATGATTGATTGCCTAGATCTGATAATCAGGTGCCAAACATGCAACCATCTTCTTTTACATTCGGAAAAGCCTGGTAACTAGCAATAATCTCCATCATTGCCAAAATGTCATCACTAGCCACAATCTCATGACTATCAGAGTAGTCCATGCCGCACCTTGCATTTTGGCCAGGCAGCAATTCACCTGAACCCTAGGCAAGGTGTGTTCCTCAGCAGTGCACCCAGTGCCCAGATTTACATGCAATTAGATTTGCCCCAGGTGTTTTATAATTGATTTATGTGCAAGAATTGTGTGACTAAATTTTAATGGGTTTTACCTTAAGTCGTGTGAAATAAGCACATTAGCCTAGTTATACATAAGGGAAACCTTCAACAAAAACCCTTTCATCTTTTCTTCCAACACCAATGACTTCAAAGTGTCAGAACTTCGACTCTTCTGATCAATTCTGTCATCTGAGATAAGCTTCAAGACAGTTTACAGGATCTGTTAGAACAATCTTTCACTAGAATTTCCTGGATATTAGAGGCCAAACAAAGAAGAAACTGTGATTCCATCTTTTTGTTTCTTAGACTTTTTTCTGTTTGGCTCGCTTGAAGTAAAATACAGGTTTTTTCTTAACTCTCAACTCAAATAATGTGCTAATTTTTGTTTCCCTCTCACTTTTGTGCATATGAGATCTTTTTTTCTTTTGGGTGGGTGGGGGTGGCCAGCTTGGACAGATATGGAATAGATATATTTAATGACTCTGCTGATCAGTTCACGCATTAGTGTGCATGTAAGTATTTAGATTTGTTATGCTCCTATATCAAAAAGAAACTCTGGGATTGCTAAATCTAAGAGAAGATAAATATATAAAGTGACAGAACATGAAGTGCCCTTGGAAACTCTAGTGCTCAAGATAAATATAAAAAGAAACAGAACAAAAAGTGCACTTGAAAACTCCAGAGCTCCACCAGCGCATTGCAGACATACCAATGTCCAGTGCCCCTATTGCCCTTAACTGACTTTTACACTTTAGATTTTAAAATAATTTATGAGGAATGACCTCATTTGAATTTCAATGTATACAAATTCTAAATTATTGTTTATGATTTCAACATTCTAATTCATTAAAGAATGAAGGATTCAACAGAAAAAGGATTATGGTTGGGATGGCATTATGACCCATGAATTGGAACTTGCAATCCTTCATTTCCTTTATTCTTTTCTTATTTGGTTCTTTTGAAGTTTATTTGAGATCTTTTAAACCCAAAATATAGCGAAGTGCCCTTGTATCAAACATTTGAGATGGTAATATGTGGACTAAAACAATATGCATAGTTGAAAGTCTTTGATTTCAAAGATTTGAGGCATTTCAAGTGCTCTCTTGAGATTGAAGTCACAAGAACCAAGCACTAAAAAATCATTTTCCAACGGAGGTTCTAGATCTCCTTGATCATTGAAGGAAATATGCCAAAGTGCTAGTTGATTTGTAGCTCCCCTAAAAGTTAAATAACTCAACAACAAGTAAACTGAATTAAAAATTAGTTTCGAAAATTTCTTTTGTCATTAAGTTCTTCTTTACTAGGAAATATTATATGCATGTAAGTGAGTGAGTGAGTGAGAGAGAGAGAGAGAGAGAGAGAGAGAGAGAGAGATGGCAATATCTAGCAACAAGGCTATATGACTATTGAATTTTGCTCTTAATCTTATGCCGTATTGCATTTATTGCCCAGAATATTAAGCAATTGTTTTGTTTCTCATTGTTAAATTTAGTAAATCAATTTTAACTTATTCTAGTCCCAATTATGCTGATTTTGACTTCTTGTTGATATGGAATCAAGTTCATATGAAATCAACAATAACTCAAAAGCAACATAACAAGCCCAACAATGAAAAACAAAGCAATGCAACAAATTCATAATCATAAATAGAAGAAGACTGAAATGGTGAGAAAAACCCAATGAATCTTTAGCCCTTTGTTAGAGAGTTCAAACAACATCAATGCTAGTCACCAGAAAATATCTAAAAATCCTCCTTGTGTGGTTCAAAAATTTGCACATCAGCCAGCCCAGTTTGTAAACTCTTTAAATACCTCAAATATAGACTTAAATCGGAATACTAATCCTACTGGTATTGCAAAATAATAATCAAATAGCTTGAGGCCTATTACAGATAACTTGAGGCATAGAATCTAAAAATCTAAACAATACTAAAAACTGGTGACAATTCATATTTTTCATCTCAGTATATTTAAAGATCATGCACATTTAGCGTTGGTTAGTTACTTATTAATTCACCTAAATTTGAAAAGTTCATCTTCAAATCCAATACTTGAATTACCAATAACTTCCTCATAACATGTCTTGCCCAGTCTGAAATTTTCTTTATGATGAAAGCCTGCACACCTGGGAAGCATTTTGACAAGAAAAACACATTCGCGTCATCTTTTCTTGAGCCCCATTGAAGGGGTCTAAACATAAGGCTTCAACTTCCAATTCTTTTGCATTACAGGATATCCAGATTTGGATGATTGAACTGTCGATCTTTCCTTCTCCACCAATGTAAAATTTGAATCTTTGAAGGGTTATCGATTTTGGTTTGGCACAATGCACACAGTTGTCATGGATGTGGGCAGTCATGTGGTAATGCAACCTTTTTTCTTCACTCATTGAGTCATTCACATTTAGTTTTAACCTCATTAAGCAATTCATTATGCGCATCATTTTGCTGTGTTGCATCTTCTAAAGCAATTACTGGTCTTTTCATAATATCAATTCTAGCCACTCAAAGATTTTTCCATCTCAGTCAAGTCCTTTCAAATTCTGTCACAAGTGAATCAGCTGATTGTTGCAAGTTTCCTTATGCTTTCTTCAAAAGCTTCAGCTGGTATTTTCTTGTAAGGAGATGCCTTTGAGTGGTTGATGCATGCTTACCTTTGACTACAATTTTTGAAAGGGCACTCATAGCATTCATCATTGGAGTCAGCAGGAGAAGCTTTGTGTCCAGAGTCGTAGAAACGGGAATTGAAATGGTAGAAACAACCTTAACAAACATTGACAGTGAAGATGTGGGAGGAAAAAAAAAACTAAAAACATAAAGAATGAGAAAAAATACCATTCCCCAAAACAGAACAAGATGATGGATGTACAATGAGAATGAGAAACAATACCATGCCCCAAACAACATGACTGATGTAGACAAACATAGGAAGTCCAATAAAAATGACTGTTTGTAGCAAATAAAAACAACTTCATCTTGGATAATGTAAATAGTAAATCTCAGTATAGGTCCGATACAGACATGGGATTAGAAATGTTTTTTTTTAGCTGAAAATATTCTTTATTTCATCGACAAATTCGTGTGGCAGGAAAAGCTCTTTAAGAACAGACTCGAATAGCAATCTTACTACTAGTACTGAAAGCTCAAAAGAAAATAAATTAAAGATTACATTACAATGATTTCAGACCATAAATATGGCCATATCTAAGCAACAATTGAAGATGAATATGATTTTACAGCAATTCACACTAACTAAACTTCAGGACATTGAATTAGCTACTCAAAACAAGAATCTGAACACCAATCCAACCTACCCCACCACTGAAACTCCAACAAGACCAAATTCAGAAATCTGAACTGAACATTGAGCGCAGATAAAAGCAAGCATATTAAAACAGGAACGGTATTCAGAAAATACCTTCAGCAAGCAATGATCGATGCCAAGCTGCGTTTCCTTGTAAATTCCACGGACGCGGCGCCTCCCCGCCGCCTCATCGAGATCAGCATCGGGGATCTTTGGCGGACTTCCGGCGTCGCTGCGGCCTCCATCCGACCCCATACAAGCCGCCACGGCCGTTTCTCTCCTCCTCCACTTGGGAAACAAAAACCTAACCCCCGAAAAATCGAATGGAGTCAAACTCTTCACAAACAAGGAATCGAGGAATTTTCCAAACAGCGAAGAAAAGAAAGAGATGGACGATGCGTATGGTAAGCAGGAATGATGCAATGCTGAACGGACGAGAAGGGTTCGTACCGTACGGTGTAGCTCGCCAGAAGAGTTTGGGTAGAGCTGGAGGTTTTAAGGCCATCGTGCAGCGACAGAGAATGCCAATTTTATCAAAATGAGTCGGGACCTTCCGTGGAGAGGGAAAGAGATGGTGTACGAAACGGATCTCGCATCACGTTACTCTGCCTCGTCGCGCTATGTACGAACCTTGGTTCGTTGCCTCCCTAACAGATGCGCCGATGATCCAGGTGTATCCTGACCGTACACTCCGGGTCTAATGCTCGAACAAATTAAGCGAAGAATATGAGTAACGCGTGGACGACCAGGATGAATGGCCTGATCCGGGTCTTCGCTTAACCGTGAGTATGGCATTCGACAGGTTGAGACGAGAACGGGCCAGAGCCTAACATTCTACGCTCAGACGTGGACAGTAGTGATAACTGCTTTGCGATGACTGGTGGAAGTTGTGAGCGTAGGGAGATGAACGGTTGCAGAGAGATGATTGTGAGTTGAGGTCAAGGCACGCAAAGGCGGCAAGTGAATCTGGACCGTCCATCTAATGGTTGTTTCTTTCTGCAGTATGCACCATCCACAGAGATACGACCGCTTGGATTGCAGGACGCTGTTGTCCCTTTTATAATAATAATAATAATTATTATTATTATTATTATTATGGCTTTCTATCGGGAGAGAATTAGCTGACTGACAACGTGGCATGATTGACAGATATTGCTGCTGTCCGTTTGTATGATCACCAATTACCGCTGACTGGTAGGATATTCAACTTCGCTCGAAAGGTAACCACACTAGAATAGATTGCTGATGGTCCCTTCGTCTGCAATTGACGGAGCCAGCCTAACCATCTTTGAGAGATTGGCAGGCAGGTCTCAGACGCAACACCCAACGTTTCATGTTTCTTTCAAAGTCAACATTTTGCTCATTCTCCGCCATTCTTGACGACGTCAAACGAATAGAATGCAGATTAAGCAAATATTGCATCGTTGAGAGGGTTTGGGTTGAATCATACTAATTAACCTCGAAACGCTTCTTCCGTTAGTCGATAGGCCCCATTATTTAAGACTTTAGTGTTGAATCTATTAAAAATTGATAGAGAGATCCACTCTAGATAATTAAAGATAGATCTATATATTGACAGTTCGTATTTATTCAAATCTGAGTTACTAAAATAATTTATTTTTTGTAAATTTACCCAGTAGTAGTGAGTATTTTAAACAAAATTCGCCCAAGAGGAAACCCATGTGCCACACATGGTGAATAATTGCCATTGATGGTTTGATAAGATCTACATGACTCCTATTAATACTTTAATAGGATCCCATCTGCCATTAACACTCACTTTTCAAGCATTTACTCCTTCCAATCATGGCTTATCAATCATGAGCAAACGTTGATTTATTATGCTTGAATAATCTTAAGGAAAACCTTTGATCGTAAAGATTAGATTTACATTCATTTAAAGTGGTGAAAATCAGTTGATTTTGTAATTCAGTAGTTTTTATCTTGAATATTGTGACTTTTCAATCTTCAATTTAAATAATTAGAAGCTAGATTTTGGAACCATGGTGCACAAAATCAACAACTAAGGATTTTTTTTCTCCATATGTCCAGCTATACTTACATGACTCTAAGTGCATGTTGATAATTATAAAGTTAACCTAGACCATCCAAGTAGACCAAGATTGGGTATCACCAAATGATTGGTAGCAAAATAATATATGAATGGAGTGGTCATAGCAAAATAAAATTAGTGATAGCATACATGGACTTATCCACTTGAAATAAATAATAATTTGATAGCATAAAGGACTTTATGAAGGTGTAGTAATAATAAAGAGGTTATTCGATGATGTATGCATATTTATGCTTTTATAATTGTGCTTATGTCAATGCGCACGTGGCACAGTGTCTTTTTGGTATTATAAGTAGCAGGTTCCCTGATTACGTAGAGGTCTGATGTAGCACTAGAGCCAATGATATTTATCTTTGATTTAGCATATTCGTGCTAGTTTCCTAATACCTTTTTAAATTCTTATGGTAATTCATTATTTCAATTTTGAGGGGAGCAGCTTTGATGCGTGGTGCTCACCTACCCGTCCCACCATTGGCTGTTTGGTAGAGAACCAAATCGTGAAACTCGCATTTCATCAGGAGGGACGCATTGACCCATTAAATTCAATCGAACATAATGTCTCAATATAGTTTATCTTTAATAGTAAAAATAAATTGAATTAAACATTTGAGCAGGGTGTGCTAAAAAAATATTGTAGCATGCTTTTAATTATTAAAATTATTCTGAGTCTTTAAGTCACCTATATGATTTTATGTATTGCATCTAAATTGTTTGATATTCATTTTACACTCATAAAAGTGTTCTTGCAATTTTTATTTGGGGTAGTCTACCTTAATGTCTAATTTCTATAGTTCTTATATTAAGAAAGTAAACGGTATTTAAGATATCATACAACTAAAAAGGCATCGCAAGGCGCTCATGATTTAGGATACTACCAACCGAAAAAAAGAAACGATACTGAACCCATTGATTGCGTCAACACAAATTCCTGGTCATGAAAGCTATTATCGTGGGCCCCGCGGCGTTTACTTCGTAGCAGCATTGATGTTGTGTGTGTTCGGAATGTGACCGCATGCGCCGGGCAGATTGGAAGGGCAGGTCGTGACGAGGAACTGAAAAGGGTTTTTAAATCCTGGCCCCCCGGTCCTACCTTGCATTTACTATCCCCGCACATCCCTAACTACGAGACTGCTGCTTTGCCGCCTCATTCCTGGCCTTCCTAGGTTGGCTTGACGTGAACCTAATTCTAATCAATTCTCTAAAATTTCACTCTGACATTCACACAATTCATTTTTATGTATCTTAAAAAATTGGGTTAAATCACAGGTCGGCAAATCAAGTTGAGAATGAACTAGGAGTAATAAAATTTATGCAAAATGGCATCAATCGGCAGAAAAGCCATACGTATTTTAAGATAATTTTTTTAAAATAAAGAAAATTTGATAAAAATAACGCATCCTGACCCTTTCACGGATCGGATTATTACAATTCATACGAAGTGATTGAAAATGATGTAAACCACATGGGAAATGATATTAACCAAGAAATAAATAAGTAAATAATCATTGAAAATATATGCAATGTTAAAAAAATTATTATCGGAAGTACGTATTTATTAAAGTTTTAAAATTAAAAAATTTCCAATGAAATCTATTTCAATCCAGCCCAGTCCATTCAAACGATCAAGCCTTAAAGAAATCTAAAAATGTCAGAGCTTGTTGCTTATTTAAGTAGATGAATAAAAAAAAATCTTATGCGAAGAATAGATGGGCCTTAATAATATTAAGTAAAAGGAAAAAAGGATTTGAAAAAAAAATCTTGAAAGTTAAAAGTCATATTAAAAAGTAGAAAAATTAGGTTGAGAGGATTAATCACATTGTCTAACAGCGACCCCAACCTAACTC
Organism: Pouteria campechiana; assembly: GCA_036873735.1. Taxonomy (NCBI): domain Eukaryota; kingdom Viridiplantae; phylum Streptophyta; class Magnoliopsida; order Ericales; family Sapotaceae; genus Pouteria; species Pouteria campechiana. The sequence goes on from JAYJMB010087822.1 coordinate 8,876, forward strand.
AATTTGCAATCGACATTGTGTTTAACCCAATCCATTCAACCCAAGTTTTAATTCACCCAACCCTAAATGGTCGAAATTGGGTTTGAACACAACCCAAATTGCATCCCTAATCGTTTTCAGGTAAAATGGCACATTCCAGCTATTTGCAGATAAGGACACTCTCTGGACAGTCTCGTGCTCGTCTTCCAGTGATCGGGATTTATGGTTTCCTGCCAAACGGATGCTCTGCTCATTTGTTACGATCGTTCTTATCAAATTAATGGGGTAAAAAATTTTTCATCCCCATTTCATCCATGGTTCTAGTAGGTTTTTAACAATTTTCATTCAAATGAGACCGAGAGTACATGGTTGAAATCTGAGTCTCCTGGGACAAACGCAGTTGAAAAAAATTATTGGGTAATGGGGATAAATGATGCCATTAAACATGTTTTAATAGTAAATAGAAAATTATTAGTTAATGCAAGTAATTAGCTCATTAAACAGTGCTTGAAAATAATTGCAGCATATACGATACACACGATTGATACATATCGTGACGGCATCAATGTAGGATGGAGTTTCATGCTCATACATCAAGTTTAATGGAAATAAGATTGCTGATTTTAGTGAAGACGGGAGAATTTGCTGAGGCAATTGATGGATTAGTGGATATGTGAGTGTAGTTGGGTGGAGTTAAAAGATGATCAAGCCACACTAAATCAAATAATCTACGTTGGGTTACTGTTTCCTCATCCGTTTGCCGGTGCCACCATTCAGGCGACACGGCCTCTGCTTCCTGACATGAAAATTACTCAAGCCGATATAAAACTATCAATCGTGCAACCCACCTCAGCCAAAACTGCATCAGTTGATTGTTAATTCTGGAGCGTTGACTGTTTTTGTTTGTCCAAGTCAGTGTCAACCATCGTTCAATTGTATATTTTTAGCTCCCCACAATCTACTCGCTTTATCTAAGATAATGCACGTACAACGAGCGCAATTTCTTAATCCTGCGCATCAACTTCCACTCTCCCCCGAGCACAAAATCCCTGCCTCGTTTCCAGTTCCGCTGCCCTTTCGCGGCTGTGGAGGACAAAATCCCGCCACGTAGCACCGGAAAACCTCTGCTCGAACCCGGTTATCTCATCCCTCGAAACCGCTCTTTCCTCTGCCTCCTCCGCCTCCCTAAACGCACAGACCGTTGTCCCCTCCTTTCTACAGCCATCCTAATCTAACAGCTCTAAACGGCTGAGACAATGTCCGTCGCATCATCTCCACCGTCCAACCCGATTCCTTTATCATCATCATCATCATCGGAAGACCACTTCGACCGTCTTCCCAGCTCCGTCGTCGTCCTTATCTTCAACCGCGTAAAAGACATAAAAGCCCTCGGCCGCTGCTGCTCCGTCTCCAAGCGCTTCCACTCCCTCGTTCTCCAAACAGACACAGTCCTGGTCAAGGTCGACTGTGTAATTTCCAACGAATCCGACTCCGAAGCCGATACAGAACTCGACACGACGTCTTCTTCGTCGGCTTCGCAGCCAAAGGGCATTTGGGGAAATCTCGTTAAAATCCTTCTCTCCAGTGTCTTCAAGCCATTCCAGGCTCTCCACCACATCCTCCTCCCCAAGGAAGGGATCTCTGCTCAGATCTCCCACCACTCCCCTGTCGAAGTCCTAAAGAATTTCAAGGAGATCAGGAAGTTGGAGATCGAGCTCCCTGCCGGCGAGCTCGGCGTCGACCACGGCGCGCTCCTTAAGTGGAATGCCGAATTCGGGAGCTCCCTCGACGTCTGCGTCATCCTCGGCGCCACTTCCTTCCAGAAGAAGTCGAAATGTCGGTCGTTGAATCCATGTGCAGAGGACGAATTCCGTCCGGAGGATGTTCCCGTCATTGCCCTCGATGACGAATTCTGCACGAATGGCGATTTGAAGCTGAGGGTTGTGTGGACGATTACGTCCTTGATTGCTGCTTCTGCAAGGCACTATCTTTTGAGAGAAATTGTTGTGGAGCATCCGAGGATTGAGGATCTTGTACTCACAGATGCCGATGGGCAGGGGATGCTGCAGATGGGGAAGGATCAGCTGGAGGAGTTCCGGCTGCTGCCTATGGAGGTGGCAGCAGCTTCAGCGCACCGGACGCAGGTGCCAGCGCTGAACATGAAGCTTTGGTATGCGGAAAGGCTGGAGTTACCGGAGTCAGGGTGTGTGATGGAGGGCGCAACGCTTGTGGCGATCAGACCAGTTGATCGGCCGAAGGAGAGTGAAACAATTGCCGAGGGTTGTTTTAGTGAGCCTTTTGGAGAGGCTGCAAGGGCAATGGTGAAGAGGAAAACTTACTTGATGGAAATGAACCCGTTCTGATGCAAATTTGTAAATTGGGTATGAAAGGAGGTAAGAAACAAGGTGACATGTGTCTCGTTTATTATAGAAGTTGTATTTTCCATATTGACAGCTGAATGCAAAGGTGAAGAATAGTTTCTTAGTGCATCCTTGCATTGTGTTTTTCCTGCTAGTTGTTGTTGTTTTTATTGTTTCTTGCTAGCTGATTTAGTGTGCTTGTTTCGTTTCTATTAATGATGAAGTTTTTCTTGTTTTTAGTTTCTCTCTTTGTCGTGTTTTGAGAATTCACGTTCATTTTTTTTTGGATCGAAGTCTTCTCCATGTAATCTCTGCTGTTAAGGGTGTTTGACTGGCACTTTACTGTCGTTGACTTGCTCAGTAGAGGACTGAAGTGAGGCCTATACATATCATAGGCAGAGAAAATTAAAATTATCTGTTTTTCAGGGGAAGGTCGTGAAACCAATTGAAGGTCATAATAAATATTTTCCATGAAGAAGGTCATGAAACCAACTGCAGGAAAGGATTTGTGAACTCAGTTTTTATTTTGAGGTCAGATGAATGGAGGGATTGAATTTTGAATAAGGTTACGAGATGTTATCTGCCTGCAGTAGTTTTTGTGTTGATTTGGTGGGACACACTATGAAGTGACCAGAATCAGCAGATGCATGAGTCTTGCAAACAACATGGATGCTAAGAATCAATTTGGCTTAATGCTAGTAGATCGACAGTCAAAGTTGGTTTACTTGGACTTGATGAAATGTAGTAATAAGCTTTGCACATTTTTTACGTTGTCTTGAAATAGGACACCTAATGGGATGATGGTTGAGGACCTTGGGAATCCATGGAAGATAAATTTACATATTCATGAGTGGGAGGATCCTCAGTGAGACAGGTAACTCCTTAAAGTTGGTTATTTATCGCATGCTTGCAGGGAGAAATATTTTTATTGCAAATGACAAGGATAAGTTAATCAGAATATCTTGGCTGTGGTTTCAGCAAGATAATTATAATCATAAAGATTAAGTTGAATTGATGGATAGGGTATCTCTAAAAGAAAAATGTTTCTAGCTTCAGCATTCACAAGGATGGATGTTGGTGGCCATTTTTTCTACCATGAAAAAAAGTTGCTGTCATATAACAGATGTAATAAGGTATTTTGGGATCCTTGCATAGCTATGATACTTCATGATTTTATTTTCTGCTTTTTTATTTTTTCTTGAGCTAGGTCTATTTGGCTTGCTATAAGATGTGGGTGATGGTGAGTTCTGGTAGCCATAAAGTGACATGTGCAGTATATTGTGGAAATATGTGGCTTTTGAGATGAAAGCTTGGGAGTGCTAGAAATGATATGTGAAGGGAATGCTTGATTGCTCTTGTTTTAGAGAAGCATCAGACTAGGAATGATACGATCAATTTAAAGAAAATATGTGCCTCATGAGCTACTAGTGCTGTGGTCTATTTAGAATCATCTAATATCTGCCATGAGTGTCATTGTTGGTCTTCAAGCGCCTAACATGCATCACATTCAATCTTCAAAGGACAAATTTGTGCTTGCAAGGGCACATATTCGTGTGCACCTGCTGCACACCTTTTAAGAAACTTACATGTGTCACAATTCCAATGTAAGATATATCTGCATGCCACATTTGTTATCTCATTTCAGGTCATTCAACAAACAATTTACAAGGTCAGTAGATATTTTACTCGAGGAGACAAATGCATCTAGAAAAACTTATTTGCTACTACATGTGCGGAACTGCCTATCTTCAATTGCTAGTCTATTTCTCCTCAAGATGTGATGAAATCGCTTGAAATTGTCATGTCGAGAAGGGCCAATGAATGTATAGATTTATGGGGAGTATAATGACATTCATTATGTTTGAATGTCATGAAAAGGGGAGAATAGGAAAACCCAGGTGTGGATTGGGTGTTTGAGAATGGATCTGGGGGTTTTGTTGTTCACTTGGTTGGAATTATAGGCCAGCCTCAGATAGCTGATGGCATATTGTCTTGAAGATGTTCATGATGACTCAATGAATTGATAGATTCAGGATCCTGTGCTTTAAGGTGCAGAAAGAACATTAGAACAAAGGACATTTGGCTGTATTGGATTTGCTCATCGATCTTTCTATCCATATGCAAAATGATTGAAGGTTTACTTGTTTTCCATGAATTTTCATGTTTGCCAATTAGATCTACTCATGTTTGGTTGCCTAACAATGTGGGAAGTGTTTTCCACCTGCCCATTTACATAGGAAAGAATTTACAAACCTCAGCAATATTCAAAATGGCTATATGTATGTAAACTTGTCCCTTCGACTTGATCATGTTTCACATGGATCACCAACCATCTGCCAACTAGATGATGGCGGAATTCAATGAAGTGATTTGAAAAGACATTGAAATAAAGGTGGGCCCCACAATTGATGGTCAGCAGCACTAACATGTAGCACAATCTCTGTTCAAGATGGTCTCTGACTCTGACCATTATTTGGTAGCTATGGTCTTACAATCGAATATCTCCTAGAAAGCTGAGTGATTGAAAATGTCCCTTAATGATGGATGGTCCACATCCTTTCTTAGACCAGTTGTATTTGAACACATTTCATTCATTTTCTTTGAATTATGGCAATGTTTGTATCATTCAAAGAAGGTGATTTTAAGGGAATGATTGAACAATCAAAGTTGGGGCTGACCCATTTCCCAAGGCAATAATAATTAGTTATGTCAATCCAATCAATCTAATTCTATAGACGTGTGCAACTGGAGTGCCTGAAAATGTTCATTTCTTTGGTGTCTCTGTAAACTCAATAAGGCCATCGATTTCCTAACTACAAATCTTGTAGTTACTGTCGGCTATCAAGCTATAGAGGAATGGTAATCAGGTATGAACCCACATGATAAACAGGCCATGTTCTTTTGGACTTATTTAGAATACCATGCTGATGACTAGGCTTATCTAGTCACATAATTCAAATCGTAGGCATCCAAAAGTGATTGATGCAGTCCTACTCAGTCATTTGTGAACAATCCAGCCAAAAACTTATTTTGGGACTAGGTAACCAAAGGAAGGCTCTCTGTTATAGATGGTTTACATTCTCTGTTAGGGACTTCTTTATGATGGTATCCTGATGGTTTAGGCTTTTTTGATCAATTAACCCTGAAGGTTGGGCCATATGCTGGATAATTCTCAAAATGTCAATATAATGGTAGTGATAGTCTGATGATCCTAATCAAAAGTCATTGAGCAGAGGCGCAATCAAAGATTGGTTACCGTCATAAAACTCTGTACATATTTTTAAGAAACAAACAAGCATGCAAAATGATTTTGATGGGTAAATGGGACCAAAATGGCACATATTGTAGAGGCCTTTTATAGCAAACGTTGCATATGTGAATGGATACGCATGCATGTGGTAAAGCATTTGCATGAGAATTCATTTTTATAGGAACATCACAAATGCAGATCGAGGATGTTTCCAGTAGTAGGGTTAGTGGGTGAAGTGATGTACGTAAATGTAGGGGGTATGTAAGAGTTTCGTAGGTAAAGAGCCTCCTCCCTTCTGCACTTATCTAAACAGATTGTAGCAGACACCATCAAAGAGTTAGGCAACTGGTTAAGGAATGACTGCTGCAGAATAGATTGACATATGATTATTGTGGAGTTTGTGCAAGCGAGATGGCAGACCATTTCATTGCTGTAGTGCATCTCCTTCTCCACTTATCTAAACAGATTGTTGCAGACACCATCAAAGAGTTAGGCCACTGGTTAAGGAATGGCTGCTGCAGAATAGATTGACATATGATTATTGTGGAGTTTGTGCAAGTGGAGATGGCAGACCATTTCAATGCTGTAGTGCATCTGGCACATCACTTGTTTTCCTGACACATGATTAGCATTGTTGAAACTCTTCATGATGCAGCACGCTCAAAGCTTTATAGCTTGTGTTCTTGTCCTTTTCTCCTGGATGAACTATTGCGATGCTTTCTTAAATGACATGCCTGGAGCTTGTCTAGGTCATGCTAGAAATTGAGTTTCCAGCCAGAAGAGACGCGGTAGCAGTTGCAGTGGTCTTTCTGTCAGTCTCACACGTGCTTATGGTTACTCATCTCTGATACACATGTTAAATGAATCCCCATTGTTACTAGAAAGTGATGGTTTCGTGCAGGAGAAAATCCTGGAAGAGGACGTCTTTTCAGTGCTGGTCAGTCCTACAGCAGCCGCTGATGCTGATCTCATTTTTGCTGTCTGAGCTGTTATGCCGAAGCCATTGCAAGCTCTTGTACAGATGGATAACAGTGTGCACATTAGATTTGCTTAACGTGGAGTCAACTGGCCTGGGCTTAGCACAGCAGTGGGCATTGGTGCACCGAGCCTGGTATTCTTCGACAGCAGAGTTGCTGATGATTCATTCCTCGTTGGTAACGGTTGCCATGTGAGAAGCAAACAGGTAGCAGTGACCCAAATTTTCCAACCAAGTGGGTTGATGGCTCTGCCGTTTTCCATGGATTCCGTGCTATTGTTTTGTCTGCTTGTGCTTCATCGTGTCTAGTATGTCAAGGATTGAGGATTCTCTCTTTCCCTTGTTTCTCTTTTTGTGGATGATATGGTTTGCAGATAGAAGAATGCACATGTTAACAGCTTCTGGGAACTTGCTTCTCTTTTCTTTTATCATGCCTTTTTCATTCGGTCAGAATTACGTATTGCTGTTGTTGAGGGTACATTTTTTTGAGGGCTATGCAAAAGCTCATTTAGCCATATTTCAGGTATATCCTTCTGGTACCTACTTTCAATTTTCCACCGCCAGGCCTTTGCCAAAAGGATTTCGAATGTAGGCCTCAAAATGCTTGGAAAAAAGTCAAAGCAAATAAAATAATTAAAATAAGAGAAAAAATTTATCTTCTCAAGTAAATATTGAGATAGAATGCGGCCTAAAAGCCGAGTCTAGTCAGAGTGTTCTTACTACTAATGTTACTCGCATCAAGTGTTAATCCTAAAAGACTGAAAAATAATATGGAATTCCCCGAAATTGGCCCACCTGATCCTTGCATATGTACGTGGACAATTGGATTAGGGTCTTTCAACGCGATAATCGGACCGTCCATGCAATGTCCTATCACCTGCATATGCAGAAGCATAATGACTCTATTCCATGGACTGTGTTTAACTGTGGAATTGAAAGCTGATGAACTTTAGAGATGCACCAGTCTATGTATGATTGTATTGCAAGCGTTAACGGTTCATATTGTTGTAGGAGTCGACATTTTTAGACGATGCAGTGTATGGTTTGGTGGTGCTAGACGCAAAAGAATGCCTTCCTTGCATCGCTTTCTGTTATATGGCTCCTTAAGCTGTCAATGATGGGCCCCAACCGACGTGTATGAGAACAGGCAAGTCACTTTATGATTCAAATCTTAGTTCATCACCGTACGACGATGGATGATTCAAATCTTAGTTCATCACCGTATGACGATGGATATCATTGATAATGTTTTAATGGGCTTGCTTTGTATGCTGATTTCCATGCTTTTTTCGTGGTCAAATAGATGTTATCATGATCAAACGGTAACAGCATAAAGCTTCCACCAATCATGTCCAGTGCTTTCTACTCGGTTCTGGAAAATGATCCTTAGACATACCCTCCTGTCTTAATTTATTGTCATGCACCGAGACTACTTTTGGTAGTAAGGTGAATGGGATTCATGCTTACAAGATATTATGTTCTCATACATATTCATATTAAAAACTCTCCAAATTTGGACTCCAATTTAGATGAGCTATGGACCAATTGTCATGCTTATTTATTATTCACCCGTCAGACATGTTTACATCCTCTGGCTTTCGAAAAGCATGGTGCTCTTTTAACACAGTGTCCAAGAATCAGAGGTGCGACCGTTCACGCAATCATCCAAATTGGGAAGCTTTCTGCAGATTTCAGCGTGGCCTAATTGCCCAGCTAGAGTATCCGAATCTGAAATCCCAGAAGTAGCAAGGAGTGGATAACAATAAAAAGAAGGGGCGTAAACATATTTACGAACTTATTTCTTTGAATAAAAATCCATGTTAAGGCAGTGCGCGTCCCCGCCCGTGCCACATAAATAAACCCGCATTAAAGAGAAAGAAAGCTAAAGCTACCTTCATCTCTATCTCCCTCGTTCTTTTAAACAACTTTTTCCTGTTCTTTCTCTATCCACCTACATGAAAATCACTCAACGCATATCTATCTTTAACTCTTCTTTGGTGGATTCCATGTCACCAAAATCATGCAACCCGCATGTGGGCGTGTTTGGATTGGACCACATACACTTCTACACGTAGATACATTTGCCAATCTAAACTTCCTGCTGTTCCTCAGCTACATCTTTGGAAGGTATCTACCAGCCGCCCACTTAATACATATGAGCTCTGGATATATATAGACGGCAAAATGCACTTTATTCCAGCCTCATCGATTAATCTGTACACGTGTGGCGCATCCAATGCAAATCTTAGATGTGTCATGTGCTTCTCGTTTTGGCACGTGTGGTCTTTATCAAAGCCCCCATCTGTCATGGATTCCAAATCCTCAAAATCCACGCAGCCCGCATGTGGGTATGTTTGGATGTGGACCCTTTGATTGCTTTCTTTTTATACGGTATTTACAAAAGGGCACAGTGCATATTCATCCAACGCACATTGTCCAGTCAGCAAGCAATCCAAAAGCAAAGATCACCTACATCCAAAGCTGGGCCTTGTCAGTGAGAAGGGAAGAAAAGTGGGGTGGAATCTCTATGTAACTTCCCTTCCCAAATTCTAACTTTGCTCATCTTCTCTTCACACCAGTGCAACTGCTCTTCAGTTAAATCCGACATCCTCACAACCCTGGAAACTATCTTCAGATCTATCAGCCCCATCAGTATCTCCATCTCCTCTTCTGCCTTCAATCTCCTTTTTCTTAAGCATCTTCGACTTCGCCGGATGTCTTTGAGCTTCATCTTCTTCTGCATGATTATACAAAAATGAAGAAAGAATATTTATTGGAAGAATGAATATTTATTGAACTATCAAATGATCCTAACCATCTAAAGAACATGGATGAAAATGATAAGTGGTCCAATTTTCATTCCTACCATATAAACCAGAGTAGCATAACAAGATGGGCACCTCATTAAGCATTAACGATCCATGCAAATGCTGGATCCAAGAATGTGTGTTTTTTCAAGACAAGTGAGATGGGAAGCAAGGGTGGGGCCATGACTTACTTTCTTATTGGCTTTCTTGATCAGATGGAGGAGAGTGGGATCAACTGAGCTCTGCTTCTTCCTTAGAAATGCCCGGAGAAACTCGCAGTGACTTTTCTTGTCGGCCTTAAGGAAATTCATGAAAGTACGAATTGCGTCTTCCAGGACTAGTAAAAATTCAGCTGATAGGATCCTTGAATCTTTATCTTCTTTGCTCCGGTCACCTTCCGAATCTTGGAGAAATTCATGAAACAAAAGAGAAATGTTAAAAGAATCCATTGAGATTCAAACAGTCCCCGTTCCCCATAACGGCCATGAACAAGTCCTCACCCACATCATCTTGTGAGGCACACTAGTAGATCTAAAAATAAGAAATCACAGTTAATTAGCATTCAAAAGCCAAACGGTCCAATTCACTGTACTTGTGCCAGCCCCTACCTTTAAGGAGCATGCCAACCTTGTTTATGGGGCAAGCATTATATTTTCTGTCGCCCTTTTGATTGACGAGTCTCGTTATAAATACAGTTTCTATAGTTGGATAATCAATTCTACCTTGGAATTCTGGGACTAGAAGAAGTTTAGGCGAAGCAATTCTCATCCTAGCATAAATTTCAGGTCTGCGCCCCCGTTCGTATGGCTCCATCTCGATAAACCGTTGCAACAGAACCTGAAATTGCTGGAACTGCTGAGCAATATGGGCCGGGCAGCCTGTATCTTCGTCGCCTTTTGAGCCCTTCAATCGCTGGAAGTTCTTGTAATTCCAATTGAGAGCTTCCCATGTCAAGCAAATCTGAGCAACATAAGCAGCCTCAAGTTCTTGAAATGGATTGCGTTGGTGCTCTGGCTCTCTGCTTTTCGATGTCAACCCATGCATTATCCTTTGGGAAATGGACCTTGGCTGTACTTGGATGGACCTAAGAGAGTCTGATTTTTTTTTTTTTTTTATCATTTTAGAAAATCAATTGCATGATATCCAATTGAAGCCCATCATTTAGACATCTTCGCAAATAAATAAAGATATAAAAGATCAACATCACCTGTTTCACTGAGTTTCTGCGCACTAATTCGATCAAAAAACATCATCTCTTCATCGTATTTCTTGTAGACGGTGAAATGCTCCCACTTAGATGAGCTTCTTCGAGACGAAGAAGAGAATGGATCATCTGTTTCAGAGCCCCTATAATTCGTCGAGCTTCTCCATTCATAAGAACTCTGGGAAGTAGAACCGAGTGTGAAAGAACTTGCAAGAACCTCTTCCCCTTCTTCATGGAGCCGACAGTTTTCGGGCTCTGTTGGAGGGGTGAATCCTACGAAACTTTCATCTTGGGAGGAATTCTTTCCTTCTTCTAGTGGCTTGTTGTGATCATCTATTCAATAGCAGCATATGCAACATCAGTTCTACTGATATTAATGAAATGGGTAGTCTGTACTCAAATCATGTGTTCTTTGAAGGCGAAAAAATGCAGTAAAATTGATACAACTAAATGCACTTTGACTGTTATCTGAATTACCTTTTGAATGAGTGTCTTTAGACAATAAAATCTCATGATATGGTTGCATTGGCACTTGCATAACGCCATCTTCCATTTCAAGCTTCTCCCGAGCTTCTATCTCATCACTCGTTTCTTCGTTCTCTGTTTCAATATTCTCTCGAGCTTCTTCATTGGTGTCAACGTTCTCCATTTCAATTTCCTCGTCGGCTTCTTCTTCGTCAGTGGCATAAACGTTATTTGATACAGAAGCATATTCAGAGGAGGATGCTTGATTGACGGTAGCGATCTTATTGACGTTATTCTCTTCATGATCTTCGCCTTCATGGACAACAAGTAGAGGGTTGTTTCGGGAGCTTCTAGAAGGCAAGAAGACCAGAGCTTCTCCTCCGAGAATGATGTCTGCAACCAGATCTTCTTTCTCTGAGGATTCACTGCTGAAGAAGCCAAGATTGCCTTCTTCGGAACAATATCTGAGTTGTTCTTCTTCGGGTTCTTCAGAACAATATCTGAGTTGATCTTCTTCGGATTCTTCACGTTCGTCTTCTTCAAAGTCATGGTTTCTGCTTTTGTAAAGGAAGGAAATGTCAGAGAGAGAGAGAGAGAGAGAGAGAGAGAGAGAGAGAGAGAGAGAGAGAGAGAGAGAGAGAGAGAGAGAGAG
>JAYJMB010087823.1:0-20564 GCA_036873735.1 Pouteria campechiana
TTCTTCATGTTGTGACATGTTGAGATGTTGTATTGAGTTTGAAAACATATCTATTTGGATTGGTGTGTGGGATACCTAATGGATCCCTATTTACTTGGATGGATAAGATTTTATTGATTTTTGTTAAATTATTGATTGCCATGCAGTCTACTTACGGAGTCTGTTTAGATTCACCCTTGTTTTATTTTTTTTTTAGTTGACAGGTCAAGTCCAGAAGAAGCAAGAATGGTAAAAAAAAAGTATCATAGTTGAAATTATATTTTTATTGTATGGTAATTAGGAAATTTCCATCTTATGTATATTGAAATTGTAATTAATTTATGTCTCATAATGTATAATTAAAATTTATGGTCATATCAATGTAATATTGTAGTGTGAGGTGTATGGTGTATTTGAAATGAAAATTATATGGTGGTGTGGTGGATTCATTATCATCATGATGCAGCCATGGTCCTAGAGGAGCTTGTTGAGTTATAAGGATATTGTGTGGATGACTGGAGAAATATTGGAGTGTATAATTTTTACTTTTATGAATTATAATAAAAAAATATCATAATATATGATGAATGGTTATACCTAGGTGGATGGCACTATTTTCAAGGGAGACTCTGTCTAATTTTCTGTAGAAATTAGGTCAATAAAAAAAATATATATCAAAGCAACCCACCTTGGAGGTAGGAAAATCATGGTACGATCATGTGGATTTACGGTGTAAAATAGAGTAGCGGCCCTAGGAGGGTGGGGGCATTACATTATCACTTTGGAAAATCTAAAGAAAATAAGTTAGATTATCTGAAATCAGTCAAGACACCAACTGTTCACATGTCTCTTTGGAACACTTGACATTAAAAATGAATATTTGAAAAATTCAGCAACAAAAGTAGTAGACTGATACCAGAAGGCAGCAAACTCAGACGTCAAACAAAAGATAACGTAAAGAAAAACATTTTTCAATGTTTGAATGTCTGCCAAGACTAGCAATGGAAAAATCTCTCTCAACCTATAAAAGAGAGATTCAGAAGTAGAAGAAAATAACCCGATTGAATATTTGTCGAACTTTGCTGATCACACGAAGAGCATTCAAAAATCTTACTCCAAAAGTTTAATTCCAATGGATACAACTTAGCCAAAGCTACCAAAGACCAAATCTCTACTCAATCAAGGAGTTTGAATCTTTTACTCTTACTATTTAATCTTTCACTTAGAATTCTGAATTTATGTACAAATCTGCCTAAGTAAGAGGCATTAATCTATATACTTTATTTTAGTGCTTGGAAACACAAGAAGAGTGCTTGGTTTTTATGTATAGAGATAAGCAAGTAGGAAACTTGCTGAAAAGGTGTAAGTTTGTTAGTTAGCTTTGGAAAACCAACAGATTGTGAAAGTTTCTGGTTAACTTGGAAAATCAGTAAGTTAGTTGGTGAGCTTGTTGTAAAACCAATGTGTGTTTGATCAAGTTGATCAAGGTATTAGTGGAACCTGAGCTCAGCAGAGAAGGTTGACTCAAAGAAGTGAAGTAGGAATGCAGGAAGGGCCGAACCATTATAAAAATTTTGCGTTGTTTATTATGCAATCTTTGTGTTATTTATTCTTGCAGCACCATAATTATCTAATTTAGGCCAAAAGTTTTAAAAGCTCAATTCATACCTCCCCCCACCCCCCCTCTTGAGCTACCATTTCATAAGAGACCAACAAGGAAAGTTGAGGAATAGGTACACCTAATTGGTGAAACAAATTTGATTCTGTGGACTAGAGAAAGCTTTGGAGAGGATTGAGATGATAGTGTTTGATCTTTGATGTATTTGGTTGAGGAAATTAGAGTGTCTAGTTTTTGATCCATTGAATCCATCCTAACCTTCAGAGCTAAAAGAATGTTTCAATAGTGATGTGTCTTCTCTCTAGGTCTTGTGTAGTGGGATGAGTTGGTGGAGATAGGTAGGTTTGTCTGAATGAAATTGGACTATGAGATGGAGATGGTGTAGCTGTTGCCTCTACTTCTGTTGTTACTGAGGTTGAATGCACATGGTCCTCTGATCTTTCTTCTTCATCTCTTAACCTTCCTACTATTTTGATGCAAGATGTAGGATCTTCATTTTTCATTATTTTTTCTTTAGCAGGGAAATAATCTTCTATCAGCTCATCAATCATTTCTGTCACAAAATTTTAAGTGACTACTTCTCTATTTATTTCATTAGCTTGTATATATGTGTTGACTCCTTCTACTACTGATGAGCAGAGTTCCTCCCTCACTTCCCTTATTGATTCTACCCTTTCTTCTTCTTCTTCTTCTTCTTCTTCTTCTTCTTCTTCTTCTTCTTCTTCTTCTCTAACCCTTTTTGGTAGTCCTACCTTCTTTGCTTTCTCAGTGATCATACCATCTGAAGAAATGGATATTCCCATTCTTTTCAGTGTCAACTTATTAATCATGTCTGAGTACTTGAATTCATTTGGTACTTCATGTGATAGATCCACCTCTGCCTTTCTTAATATTTTGGTCATTACCATTCCATAGGGTAGAGGAAGTCTCACTGATGATTTTACTTGATGAAGCTGTTCAGACATGAGTTTGGCTAGATCAAGCTTCTTCTTATATTTTAGTGCCAACAGAGTCCTTGCATCTCTTTCTGAAATGTTATCCATGCTTCCAATCTTAGGATATATTTTTTTCTTAGGACATTATGTGCAAATCTCAAATTTACATCTATATTCTTAGGATTGAGACTTTTTACATCATCCCAAATGGTTGTCTCTGTTAACTATGAAAATAACTCTTTCCTGGGTGTTGGCCACTCAAAAGTCTACATCTCAATCATGGGAAGATTTAAGCATTCTCTGATGCTTTGAGGAGATATGTTTATTTCCTTGTCTCCAATCCAGGACTTTTCATCTTAGGGTCATAGTTTCAAAGGAGGATTTTCACCATTCTCGAATAACATTTATCTTTATAACTCATGAACTCGTTCCACCCTTGGAAATTTATCCATCTGCATACTTCCATCTTCATTTCCTTGAAGAAGTCAAAATCAACAACCTTTCCTTTTAATACTTTTCTTTTTTTATACTTGCTCATAAACTTATGATAACTTTATTTATCATTTCGAAAGGTTACCTTAAGAAGCCAGTTTCTATGAAACCTTAGTTTGTGAGGTGGCTGCATCTCTTCTTATTCTTCTCTGTTTCTTCTTCTGCCGGATGTGGATACTGGAGTCATCTCTACAGTTCTTGAATCCCCCATCTCCATCAATTGAGGCTTTTAGGGTTTTGATGTGGAGGATCTTGGAGGTTCTTGGCGACGAGATGAGTAGAAGAAAATGACGCCAAGAAGATGAGGAGTGGAGAGGGAAACAACGGGAATTTGAATTACCTTTTTCTAAGGGAGGACTCTGTCTCTTACAGTAATGGGAGAGTTGTGTCCGATACAAGGTTAAATAAGAGATTTCTACAATTGAACCTTGAAAGCATCAGATGAATTAGGTGGCTTTAGACAATCCTAAGGACAAAGTGGTAACTTTGTCTGTGGGCAAATATGAGATAATGGGGTTTTTCAATTTATTTTTGATCCAAGATATGTATGATTGTCTGAGAGTATGATAATAATTCACTTATGATCAGAGGACTTTAATTTGCAAGGATTTGAGTGATTAATCTCATTATATATGATTGTCTGAGAGTATGATAATAATTCACTTATGATCAGAGGACTTTAATTTGCAAGGATTTGAGTGATTAATCTCATTATATAATCGTGCAAAAGCTAAGTAATGAAGAATATATAATTTAGAGCATGCATAAACAAAACAAAGTGATATTCTTTCAAGTTTGTAGATAATTCAATGTGCATTGCATGATATGTTATAATGAAATATTCAAAACTTTAAAGCAATTATAACTTTCTTGAGAATTTGAGACTTTAGATTAGAAAGTTACCATATTGTCTTGTATTTCTAAGATACCGAAAAATGCTTACTTGATTGTCTTTAGCTCCTCTGAATTCTATTGTTTTTGTAGCTCCTGCATAAAATCAATTGCTTGGGTCTTCTAGACCTTGTCAACTTTGTAGATAATTTCTCATGCATTTTTAACAAGGCTACGTATGGATATTCTATCAATCTTAGTGGGAGAGAGGAATGTCAAGTTTTCAGAATCTATAACAGATATCATTAATGCATAAAATTTAGTAAATAACTTTTCTCTGAGCAGGAATGTTGTGGAATGATTTGGCTGTGGGAATCTCTTCACAAGTTAAATTTTTGTAGTTAAGATTAACTTGCAAAGCCTGCTTTGGTACCACTTGTTGGACCCATGTAATAGATGGCTCAAGGGGGGGGGGGGGGTTGAATTGAGCATACAAAATTACAGCCAAATAAAAATTAATGAGCTAAGCAGAAGTTATCATGCAGTACATATGCAATTTCCATATCTATTCGTTAGGTCATAGTGGCTGCTTCACTTCTAAATTCAACTTCTCTTAGCTATACTTATTTCAGATAAGTAATGGTGTCTGTAGTGATGTGCGAAATGTAATGATAAGATAACTATATGCAAAGTAAAACAATCAAGCAGACAAAACACACAACAATTTTTATAGTGGTTTGGGAACCCCATCCCTACATTCACTCTTCCTAGAGCAAACATTCATTGTGCCTTGGGTTTCACTATATCCCATATAATGGAAATACATAAGTGCTCCTAGCATTCTTCAGGATTCCAGCTCCAAGGAGAGTTAACAGTGTTCCCAACACTCTTATGGATTCTAGCTCCAGGAGGTGTAAACAATGTGTTCCCAGCACTCTTGTGGTTTCACGAGCTCATCAGGAAACTCACTGGTTTTGAAGATCACCAGCAAACTTATTGATTTTCCAGAGCTCACCAACAACTCATATAGTGTGGTTTTCTTGAGGTCACCAAAAACTCATATAACTGATTAGCAACACTCATTTTTGCACATTACATTGCCTCTTTTACAAGGCTGATTTGTACAAAGTTTAAGCTCATACAAAATGATTTCTCAATGAAGCACATTGGATATCAATACTCCAAATATATGATTAAGATATATCTTTTAGGCTTATTCATCTATCAGCTCAATGGAGATTGATTATCTAGGAGGAAGCATAGTCTGATTGAGAGCTGTTACTCATTTAAGCTCTATTCTTATTTTTCTCTTAGCTTCCTTAATATTCTTCATTGACACTACACTACCTTTATATTACTTTAGAAATTTCTATCCGTTGGAGGTAGTTGGCTTTCTTTGAATGTTGAAGACCATTCTAAATTTTTTCATTGAAAAGTCTTCTTGATAAACTTGTTGTAGCTGGAAAGCCTGCAGCACCATTCTTAAAGAAGATGCCTTTCTGGTTTTAGTAAATACCGGATGAAGATTTTTTTGCATGAATGACTCTTTCATTATTTTGGAAAGATGCTCATTAAGTCTGAAGGGATGCAGCCTCTAAAACTTGTAACCTTTATCAAAGTGTAGACTGCTTTCCTTTGAATTTCTTTCCATCTTTAGCTAAGTTTGATTCATCCGGTTTGCTTAATAGAATCTACTTTGAATAAGATTTTAACCAGAGAGTGTAGTCAGTGATGTCTGGTATAGGTTGGTTCTACTCCTCATGATATGCCATATAGATTCAGCCATACTTTTTCTGATCAAGTCTTGGATTTATCTTTTGTAAGTAACAGACAAAGTGGCTTTGAGTAGATCTTCATAATAGATAGCTTCATCTTTATAAATTTATCTAAGATTAGCAATTTTACTTTGTCTTCTAGATTGTCTGCTATAAGTAGTAGACGAAGTATAGAAGCACTTCGTCTTCTAGGTTGTCTATTGTAAGTGATAGACGAGGTATTGAAGTGTGGACAAAGTTCTTCTCTTTTCATCAGTGGATTTTGCTTGTTAATGTATTCTTTGTATATGTTGGCCACTATATTTAAATTATTTTTCTGTATATTTATATTTGTATTTGCAATGCTTGGGAACATAATTGTTAATATCACAAATGTTCACTTATATGTTGTTGCTCATCATCAAAACTTGGCTATTTGCCATATGCACTGTTTGGTTCAATAATTTTACATGTCTATATAGTTTCCCAAAGTCCCTTTATGTAAAAAATATCAAATTTTCTAAAAATAATTGTCTTTCCTCACTTGACGAGCGCCCCGATGCCCATGTTGCTGTCCATAATGTTGCATAAACCGTTACTGTTCACCAACAATAGCTTTTGATATTTTGACCATAAATTTCTCATATGATATCCAAATCACTTGATTCTTAATTCTTTGAAAATATAATTTCAAAGGATACAACTTTTATGTTGAGCATATTTTCCAAATAAGCCTCTATCTTTGTCAAAAATTAAATCCAAGTGATGCCTTTGTCATATTCAGCAGATTTGAAGTCTGAGATAGTTATAGTGTTTTATCCATACATTTCACATTTAATCTCCAAATGAGATGATTATTGATTTATTGGATAGGTAATTTAAATGAAAAAAATTTATATGTTGATTGCATTTCTTAAATCATTCTCAATCTATGCCAAAAATATCCTCAAAGTGACACCTTTTGTCATCTTCAACTCCTTTTTGACATGTTTTAATGCCTGAAATACAAACTAACTTCATTCAGTGCAATATTTAATAAAATGTGATTATAGACTAATAAAATCATGTTAATTGAGGATCTAAAATACATAAATTTATATATTAAAGTATATTAAATTATGAGCTCATCAGTCTACAAACGTAATCCAACGCAATGACCATTTCGAGCAGCACCCAAAGTGGGTGTGGAAACTTGTGCAATGCAGGGCGGCCATAAGCACAATGCAAAGTGCCAAGAAAATTTGACCAACAACTGATGTAGTCTAGGATGTTAACTCATGGCAAGGTGGCACCAAGCATTCCAAATAGCTACCAATGCAACTTGGGATGCCTGCACGAGGCAAGGTGGCCGCGGGCAGCATGCTAGCCATTGAGCATTTCGACAGGCAATAGAATTAGCAAGGCACATCATGGCAGGCAACCGAATCCATAAGGGGCACCTTGCATTGCCAAGTGATGGTCAAATTCAAATTCCTCATGAATGTACTAGTCTATAATATTATAGCATGCAAGAATAAAGGGCAATCCCATAAAGAATTGATCAAACTAATTCAATTAAATCTACTCACTAAACTAAAATAATCCTCAATCAACAAGATGAAGTGGAAACTAAGTAAATCAACTTCTAAGATTAAACAAGATAATAGAAACAATAGTAATGTAAAAGAGATTTCATATGATGCAAGAGTCTAGGGATCCGATTTCACCACTCACTTATATCCTGTGCCATTGGAATGTTGGATTTAATTCATTATCTTGGGTTTATTCTAAACAATATATGATTATTACTATTAAGCATGTGGGTTTAGATCAAGTATTCACCCATTCCAATTACCTTTGGCATGTAGTGTAATTAAAGTTGAAAACCCATTAAGATAAGAAGAACTTTAATGAACCAAATAAAATAGTTTAGCATAAGGTGTCTACCATAATCATCTACTCATTCATTCAATAAAGCTCTTACAAGGTTTAGCATAAGGCGTCTATCATAACTATGTTGTCAAACAATCACACTAATTCATAGAATTGGTGATCAAACAATTAAATAAATGAGATGATTACAATACACACAATGAATGAAATAAGATAAAATTGAATTGATTAACAAACAATCCCTGTTTAACATATACTATCCATGAGGGCTACATCATCACCCTAGACAAAGAAAGTTAGTTCATGAAAAAAATAGAAAGAACACTTTTTGTGATATACATGTTGCAGAACTTGGAGTCTTTCTAAGTAATGCCTGAGGCGTTGAAATATGGGAAGTGTTGTGAAATATTACTAAAGTTATGATGAATGTGAACTATTGGAAACTTTAAAAAGTATTAAGCTATTATTTATGTATAAGTGTGGAACTATTATGGTGGAAGTTGGATATACATGTGAATGGGTTGATTAAAATGTGATTTGATTGAAATATTTGAGGACATTATTATGCATTTTAATGTGATAATGTTATTTTCATATAAGGAGGGGTTAAATATATGAGATGAAACAAGGGAAAAGGGCAGAGAAAAATCATAGAATGATGGATAGAAATTCAATACCGCAGCACTGAAAATTAATGTTGCAACATTGCTTCAGAAGGGGGAATACAATGGGCATCTAGCGAGGAGGATGTCACGACATTAGAATTGGATGCCGCGACATTGGATTGGATGCCATGACATCATTACAGTAAGGCAAATTTTATGTGGCAGTTAGTGAGTTGATGTCACGGCATATGTTTTCGATGCCGCGACATCAGTTCTGCAGTGCGCCAGAGTAGCAGAAAATTTGAGTTTTTAAAGGCTTCGTCCATTCCATTTTCATTTCTATCCATCTCATTTCCTCTCCTATGCCTCAAGCTTTAGGCCCTAGCCCTGTTTAACCCAAATTCTTGTCATGTATACTTGGAAACAAGTGGGTTTAGAGGGATAATCATTCAAGCATATACATGGTGATGGGTTTTTGGCATTTGAATGGTGGAAATGGAAGATGATCTAATTTTTCAGCAAATGGGGTATACTATTTCAAGTTTTGGAATTGGATTCTTGTCCATGGATGAAATCCATGCTTGGATTCCAAGGTAAGATGTTTTCTCCCATCCAAAATTTGGATTTTTGTAAACTAGGGTTTTGGGAATTATGGAATTTTGGGGAAAATGATGGATTTTGATGTTAAAACATGGGAAAAACATTTTATTCCTACTTAATGATGCTTTGGAACTTAATTGTGCTCGAGAATTGATTATTTTGTTAAGCTAGGGTTTTATAATAGTTGTGAATAGTGGATTTTGGGAAGATGAATTATTATTTTGCCCCAATTTAGTAGCTTACGAGTAATAATCATGAGGGAAATTGATTAAGGCATGAATTAGACTAATTTTGAATTTGATTGGGCATAAAACATGGTGATTCATGTCGGTTAGGGTTTTGTGAATGTTGGTAATTGGGAAAATTTTATTATCTTAATGTAATTGCTATGGCAAAATGCTTAATTAGTTGATTGAGATGTTTTTGGGATGATCTAAGCATGAGAAATCATAAACTTACAATGTATTAGTACATGTTGAAATGCTTCAATGAGAAACTATTCTGAGTATAACATTAAAATGGCAGTGAATTAGGATATACTTAGACTTTAATTGGCATGTTGCAAAGGTTACCTAGATGTTGAATATGTTCACTTTGGATTGTATATTGATGAGTATGCACTTATGCATTTGGGAAGTATATGGGTTTAACAATAAATCAATCATAGCATCTAATTCATTGGTTTGAAATGAATCAGTTTGGGTTACGTTTGTAAATGAATTAGATTATTGCTCTATATAGGATCATCTGAGGAAAATGAAAAGTCATGGAGCTTGAGGAAAGTATGGTGATTCATCAGTAGGTAAGTAGGCTCTTTCTTGGTTTCATGTATGATTAGTTGGGGATAATGAATATGTCATTTCTTTGTATCCGGGCTTGTATGTTTTGGTTCAGGATCATAGATATCCCATTTGTGTTTAAAATTGATATCATTCAGTTTGTTAAGGATAATGGGTACCCTTGGATTAGAATAATTGATGTTTTGGTTTGATATGGATGTCTAATGGGAGGGACAAAAAATATCTCTTTGTTGTATGATTAATTTGAAGATCGATTCAATATGAGATTGGTTGATTGGATGGGAACGCAGTGAAGTTTTTGATTGACATTAATTGATGAAAATATATTCTTCTATGCATATTTTTGTATTGTTATGAGATGCTATTGCCATTATGGCATATTTGTGATATGTGATTATCAAGATGATTTTTTGGTGGCCAGGATGATTGACTATTTTGGTTTGGATTTTGTTATTTGTGGATTATTTATTATTTATAATTTTTGCCTACTTACTGAGTTGCCCGGAATCACACCTTCTTGTTTAAATTTTTAGCGAATAGTCGAGGTAAAGAATCCCAATCGTGGACTAGCACTAGTGAGTAAGAATAGAAGATATGTTCAATGGTATGATGTAATATTGATTGGAATCCCATTGTATATTTATATAATATGAATTTGTATAATTGTATTAAATTGTAAATGATGTATATTGTAGTATAATGACATGTCATAATAGTGAATAATGTGTATGATACGAAAATGGATTGTGTTATTACCATCATGGGGTGATGCAGGTTCTGGGATATAGATAGATTGGGCTAGTTTAATGATTTATGATTTCAATTATAATTATTGAAATTTTAGTTTTATTTATGATTAAAAATGTATAGATTTAGAAATTGTGAGTATGGATATTAAAAATGTATTTGATAAATAATGTATACTAGGATTTGGATCCTGATTCTTTAGGAAAGATTTTACTAGATTTTTAGTAGAAATTCCCCTTAGAAATAGGGAAGTATTGAGAAGAAAGGACATGGTAGCATCCTGCATAATCCACAGTGGAGAATAATTTACATGATGTGTAAAATGCATAGGGTGGGGATGCAGGGCATTACAGATGGTATCAGAGCCCATTAACATATCTGTGTGATAAGTTTAAGTTGAGAGATGAGCCCAGAACTGTGATGGCATAAGATTTTTGGAAGAAATAGAAAATGACATGCCAATATGAGTATATGAACTTATTAGAAGTATGGAAGAACATAGGAATGAAAGACAAATGACAATTGTATATTGAAGGCATGAGTAAGGGAAAAGAGGCATTTAGAATTTGGTATAAATGCTAATTGGTAGAAATGCTATTCATATGAATGATTATGAAAATGATACAGGTGACATTGATATGAAATGATTATGGTATAGTTAATATTGATAGGAAATGAGTATGATGATGCTATGATAGCACAAAAATGATTTGATTATATATATAGTTGTTAATATGTATTTGTTATGATCAGAGTAGCGTAGTGAAGTGTGGTGTTGCTTATATGCATCTTATTTGAATATTTGAATTATTAATTATTTCACAGGACATATGAATATGAAATGATGAAATTATGAAGTGTAGAGATGATTGTTGGAAATTGAATTTAGTATAGTTTTTTTAATTGAATTGTGATGGAATCATTGGATTCCTTTGATCAAAATGTTGTGTGAATTTTGTTGGCTATTAAATTGCTTTGATTGAATGTATGTAACGAATTTTTTGAGTGTTGCTTAATGTGCTTTATGGATATAGTTGATTGTTGTAAATGATAGTATGTAAATGTATGTGTCATTGAATAATTTTGTTCATGAACAATTAGATTGAATGAATTATTGGATAAGGGATAGTGACTATCCCATTTGTTTAGCTATATGTGAGTTTTTGTAAGTATTGTGTTGATGTTATAAATTGGAAGGACAAAATTCTAAATTTCAGGTATTCATTTTGAAAGCTGTTCATTTAGTTATTTGCGAAATTACAATGTTATGGTGATATTGTATTGTATGATGAAACGGGGTGAATTGTGATTGATGAATTTGTATATTTTTAGGAAATTTAATTGAGAATTGAATGCATGCTTAGATTTGGATACTAGTTAGAATACCATTGTTATGGAATTGACTTTGGATGCCTCTTTTGGAAATTGATTGACATTTAATTTTGATATGGGCTATAGGCTAAATGACTGGATTACTTTGATTAAAGTATACGTTTGATGCAACATTGTGTATGTATAATGTGGAATTGCGTGATATACCCCATGAGGTATTTGCGTTTATGTAGTGATAGGATGATTGGAAGTTGTATGGTGCCGGGATGGCATGAAATTGTACATATTGTGGAGGTTTGGTTTGGGTTTGATTATTTGAATACGATTTGGACATTTTGCTATTTGATTGAGGTTTGGATATTTGGTTATTTGATTGAGGCTTGGATGCATGGATGAGGTTCATGCTTAGATTGGATGCCTCTTGGAATATCAATATGTATTCGAGGGTTGGATGCTTGCTAGGATATGATTGTATAAATTTGGTTTGGGTGCCTGCTAAGATGATTACTTTGGATATTTGGAATCCCACCCATGACAAGGCTTTGTTTGATTATGTCGCCTAAAAAGCGAAGAGGCCTGATCAACCTATTGTGCAGGACTTCTTTACTAATTTTGTAGGTGTGGATGGAGAACTTGTGGTTTCTAGGTTGAAATGAAGGTGGAATACCATGTGATTATGGATTTTGTAACATTTGTAGCTAAATTATAGGGATGGACTGGAACACACCGAAGTTGTAAGATAGTTGAGTCCCTTTGGTTAGTGGCTGAGTCCACGTTGATGATGGCTGATTCCATTTAGTTGTGGCTATGTCCACTTGGTTCAGTTAAACCAAATGGTGTATATGACAAATAACCAAGTTTTGATGACGAGAAATAACATATGAGTGAATATTTATAGTACTAATAGTTGTGTTCCCAAGCATTGCAGAAACATATATAAACATACAGGGAACAACTCAAATAGAGTGGACACCATACACAAAGAGTACATCAACAAGCAAAATCCATGGACTGACAAAAGACAAGAATGCTTAGAATAACACTGAAACTTTGAAAAGAAGCCATAAAGTATATATGTAGCCATTATGTTCAAGCCTTAATGAGTGATTAAATATATCTTCTATAGATAAAGTCAGTATTAGAGAGCATCTTCCTAAGAAAGATTTAGATAAATCATTCCACTGACAAGTCAGATAAACTGACTATACTCAACATCTGTCCACAATGCAAAGACAAATTCAGTTTGTAGAAGTAGAGATGAAACAGAGCTGAACTTAGACAAATGAATAGCTAAGGATGGAGTCAAATTATTCAAGCATTTGTCATTCATTTAAAGTCTATCTAAAACTAAAGAAGATCAAGGAACCTATTTGTAATTGTCTACAGAATCTAGAAGACGAACTAGAAGCAGAACAACAACTACAAAAGAACAACTTCGTCTGTCATCTTTATCTGAAAGTTTGTCTATCACTTACGATAGACAACCCATCAGATGAACTATGTGAAAGACTTCATCTACAGCAGGCAACTTTGTTTGTAGATCTCTATAGACAAATAATAGACAAAGTCATTTCATTTGCTGAAAAGGAGCCTTGTTCGTCCCAACAAGTGTTGTTGGTTACTTACAACAGACAAGGCTACTTCGTCTGGTGAAAGAAAACTTCATCTGGTGAAAGAAATTTCATCTGCTATCAAGAAGCTTTTGTCTATGCCAACAAGAGTCATTTGTTACTTATAACAGACAAACTAATAAATGAAGCTACTTCGTCTGGTGAAAGGAAACTTCATTTGATGAATAATAAAAAGAAGAACTTCATCTGCGCTTCTATAATTCATTTGTTACTTATAGCAGACAAACTAGAAGATGAAGTAAAATGCTACAACGATCTTAGATAAATTTATATAGATGAAGTGTGGATCTACTCAGAGCCACTTTTTTTGTTACTTATAAGAGATAATCCAAGACTTGATCAGACAAAGTCCTCAGATAAAATATGTCATAACATGAAAAATAGATGTCACATGTACCAGATATCGCTGACTACACTCACTGGTCAAACTCTTATATAGAGCAGATTCTAATAAACAAATTGGACAAATCAAGCTTAGCTAAAGAAGGAAAGAAATTGAAAGGAAAGCAGTCTTCACTCTAACAAAGGTTGCAACTTTCAGAGGCTACATCCCTTTAGGGTTAATGAGTGTCTTTCCAAAATAATGAAATAGTTAGTCATGCAGAAAAGTCTTTATTTGGTGTTTGCCAAAATCGGAAAGGCATCTTCTTCAAGGATGGCACTGTAGGCTTTCCACTATAAATGAGTTTATCATGAAGATAACTTTTCAATGGGAGAAAATTCAAAATGGTCTTCAACATTCAAAGAAAACCAAATACCTCAAATGGGCAGAAATTTCTCTAGTAACATAAAGGTAGTGAAGTGTCAATGAAGAAGGTTGAGAAAGTTGAGAGAAAAATAAGAACAGAGCTTAAACGAGTAACATCTCTCAATCAGACTATGCTTCCTCCTAGATAATCAATATCCACTAAGCTGATAGACAATAAGCCTAAAAGTCTGGAGTATTGATATCTAATGAGCTTTAACGAGATACAATTTTATCTATGCTTAAACTCTATACAAATCAACCTACTAAAAGAGGTAATGTAATGTACAAATTAAGTGTTATTAATCAACTATGTGAGTTTATGATGAGCTTATGAAAATCACATTATATGAGTTATTGATGAGTTCTAAAAATCCAACAAGTTTACTGGTGATCTTTGAAACTAGCGAGTTTCCAAGTGAGCTTGTGAAAACTAGAAGGGTGCTGGGAGCACTATGGTTATGCCCCATAGAGTTGGAATCTAGAAGAGTGTTTGGAACACTGTCTATGCCCCCTAGAGCTGGAATCTAGAAGAGTGCTAAGAGCGTTATTGTATTTCCATTATATAGGATATAGTGGAACCCAAGGCATAATGAGTGTGTGCTCTTGGAAGAGTAGATGTAGGAACAGGGTTCCCAAACCATTATAAAAATTATTGTTTGCATTATCTGCCTCATTGCTTTACTCTGCATGTATCTGTTACATTATTTCATCTCACATATCATTGCACACACAATCCCCTATCTAAAATGAGTATAGCTAAGATAAGCTGAATCTGGAAGTGAAGCAAACATTATGACTGAATGAACAAATATGAAAACTACATATGTGTTGCATCACTACTTCTCCTGCTCATTAATTTTTATTTGGCCATAATTTTTTATATGCTCAATTTACCCTCACCTCTTGAGTTATCTAGTACATGGGACTAAAAGTAGTATTAGATCAGGCTTCGCAAGTTAATCTTAACTACCAAAATTTAACTTATGATGAGATTCCCATGGCCAAATCGTTCCACAACATTCCTACTTAGGGGCAAGTTATTTACAAACTTTGATGCATTTGATATCTGTTATAGAATCTAAAAACTTGAAATTCTTGTCTCATATTAAGTTTGATAAAAACATCCATATGTAGCTTTGTTAAAAGTATATGAGAAATTATTTATGACAAAGCTAACAAGGTCCAGAAGACTTAAGCAATTGATTCTATGCAGGAGCCACAGAAACAAGACAAGTCAGAAGATTGATCTATGAGAAAACTAGAGGAGCTGAAGGCAATCAAGTAAGCATTTTTCAATATCTTAGCAATTCAAGATAATGAGGTAACTTTCTAATCTAAAGTTTTAAATGTTCAAGAAATTTAGACTTGCTTTAAAACTTTGAATATTTTATAATTAATAGCATATCATGTTGAATGCCATGCACATTGAATTACCTACAAAAAAATTGAAAGTATATTATTCTGAATCGTTTATACATGCTCCAAACTATATATTCTTCATTGATTCCCTTATGCACATTATATAAAATCAAAGAGATTAGTCACTTAAATTCTTATAAATTAGAATCCTCTAATCATAAGTAAATCATCATCATCCTCTCAGACAATCACACATATCTTGGATCAAAAATAAATTAAAAAATCCCATATCTGCCGGCAGATGAAGTCACCACCTTGTCTGTAGGATTTTTTGAAGCCACCTAATTCATCTGAAGCCCTCGAGGTTAGACTCGATAAAAACCCCTCTTTTAATTTTGTCTCTAACTCACCTTTCACATTCACCATTAGTGACAGAATCCCTCCTTAGAAAAAGATGAATCAAATCCCCAATGTTTCGCTCTCCACTCCTTGTCTTCTTGGCGTCATTTTCTTCTGCACATCTCACTACCAAGAACCCCTAAGCTCCTCCACATCAAAACCCTAAAGCCTTGAATGACGGAGATGCAGATTCAAGAAACCTAAAGATAACTCAAGTATCTACATCCGGTAGAAGAAGAAATAGAGAAGAATCAGAAGAGATGCAGCAAACACAAAAACTAAGATTTCATAGAAACTGACATCTTGAGATAACCTTTCGAAATGATGAACAAAGTTATCATGAGTTTATGAGCAAGTATAACAAATGAAAAGTATTAAAAGGAAAAGTTATTGATTTTGACTTCTTCGAAGAAATGAAGATGGAAGTACGCAGTTGGATAAGTTTCCAAGGGTGGAATGAATTCATGAGTTGCAAAGATAAATGTTATTTGAGAATTGTGAGAATAATTCTTTGCAACTATGATCCTAAGATGAAAAAGTCTTGGATTGGGGATAAGGACATAAACATGTCTTCTGAAAGCATTAGAGAATGCTTAAATCTTCCCATGATTGAAATGCAGACATTTGAATGGCCTACACCCAGAAAAGAGTTATTTTCATAGCTAACAGGAATAACCATTGGGGACAATGTAAAAGTCTCAATCCTAAGAATCTAGATGTAAATCTAAGGCTTACACACAATGTCCTAAGCAAATGTATATCCCAAAATTGGAAATAGGGATAACATTTTCGAAAGAGATGCAAGGACTCTGTGGACACTAAAATATAAGAAGAAGCTAGATCTAGCCAAACTCATGTCTAAATATCTTCATCAAGTAAAATCATCAGGAAGACTTCCTCTACCATATGGAATGGCAATGACCAAAATATTAAGAAAGGCAGAGGTGGATTTATCACATGAAGTACAAGATGATTTCAAGTACTCAGACATGATTGATAAGGTGACACTGAAAAGAATGAGAATATCCATTTCATTAGATGGTATAGTCATTGAGAAAGCAAAGAGGGCAGGATAAGCAAGAAGGGATAGGGAAGAAGCAGAAGAAGAAGAAAGGGTTGAATCAATCAGAGAAGAAAGGGAGGAAGTCCCCTCAATGGCAATAGAAGTGTTGAACATACATTCTTAAAATAGCTTGATTTTGATGTTGAATATTCTTAACCAACTATGTTTTGATGATGAGCAAAGACATGAATGAAATATTAAGGTACTAATACTCTATTCTCAAGTACTTGCTGAAATACTTTCAAACTAATCTATGAGAATAAACTTCATAATATTTAATGAAAGAAACCAAGTAATTGCTCAAGAAAATAAGTATATAGAACACAGATATACTTAAAAGAAGAAAACAAAAAGTTTAAAGGTTTTAAGGAGCTTTAGAGTCAGCTTCAGGTTTAAAAGTTTAAGAAGACAAAGGGAAAACTCTTTGGAGTCATAAAAACACATGCTTTAGAGCTGATCAAAGTACTTCAGAGACAAAAGAATAACTCTTTGGAGCTAATGAAGCATTTTGGAAATAGAAGGAAATCCCCTCAGCAAATGCTTTTCAGAGTCACTTGAAAACTTTGGAGGCAAAGGGAAAAACCTTTCGAGATCACAAAGTCGCAAAGTGTCGGACTCAGCAAAAATGCATCGGAGCCAAGCAAAGGCATTTCGGAGCCATTAAAGTACTTCAAAAAAAGAAAGATATAACGTCGGAGTGTTACTATTACCTTAGAGTCACGAGCTCAGATACTTCAGAGTCTATAACACACTTTGGAAGTCATGGGCTTACAAGCTTCAGAGTTAAGTCAATTACTTCAGAGTCAATCAAGTTGCTTTGGAGATAACACAAGAGCTTTTAGTGTTTATGGAACACCTTTCAAAAAATATGTTTGAGTCAGAGGAAATGAACTTCAGAGTTAAGTTAAGTACTTCAGAGTGGAGCCAAATAACTTCAGAGTCAATAAGGTATTTCAAAGACAATAAAGTACAACATTAAAAGTTCAGAGTTTCCTCGGAGTCATTGAATATTTACTTCGGAGATGAAAACTTTTTGGAGTTCAGAGACAATTCCTTCAGATTTAGCCTCCACTATCACAACGTGAGTCATTCCGATCACAACATTTTGGAGCCTCTGAAACATGTCTTCGGAGCCTCCAAAGAAATGGCAACTTGTGTGAAGTGTGCAAAAAATCCATATTACCTAGAAGCTCGGAAGATTTGAAGCTAATTCATAGCCTTAGAAACATCACTGAAAGTACAACGGTCTTAAATTCTAACATTTCTCAACATTTAATAATTATAACCTACCATGGTAGAGAAAGTTAGAGATTTCAAATATAAAGTAGTTAAGTGAGATCAAAGAAGATAATGATTTTTTATTGAAAAATAAGAGAGAGCATTTACTAAGTCTTTAAGGCTTTTTTTCTATGATTTCAACTCCACTACAGTTCATATAAAGAAGCATTCAAAGCCATTCATTCAAACACTTCTGGAGATTGAATCCTTAATGCTTTATTGTCATATTATTTTGTGTTTACTGATTTCAAACTTAGTACAAAATCAGTCTATTAGAGGCACTAATATTTATACACTTTTATTTCTGCATATATTTGCAAGTTTGAGAACTTGCATTTGTGTAGTGAAAGCAAGTAGGATATTTGCTAAATATTTGTGTAAAAGTTTCTGGTGGACTTGGAAAACTAGTAAGTTATTAGTGAGCTTGTAAAACCAATAAGTGTTAGTGGAACTTGAGTTTAGTAGAGAAGGCTAACTCAGAGAAGTGGAGTAGGAACCCAAGTGAAGGGTTGAACCACTATAAAAGTACCAGTTTAAGTGCATTATGTTGTTTGTAATTTCTTTAGTCTTGCACTTTGATTATCATCTAGTCAAAATTTTTAAAGACTCAATTCACCACCACCCCTCGCCTTTGGAGTCACCATCTGAGCGGGACCAGCAATTGGTATCAAAACAGGCTCACCAATTATACATTACTATTCCAATCATATAACTTGCTTTATGGCTAGCTATTTCCACGACACTTATGCTGAAGGTCAATCTACTTCTAGACCTCCACTATTTGATGGTACAAACTATGGATACTAGAAGATGAGAATGAAAAATTTCTTGATTGCCTTAGATTATCAGCTACGGAAAACCATCAAAGATGGAATGATTATCCTAAATACTAAGTATAAATTCACTGCTGAGGACATTCTAGCATCTGAAAAAGATGCTAAGGCAAAGAACTGTCTTTATTACGCTCTTACATCCTCTAAATTTGATAAGATATCCTCTTGCGGTACTGCAAAGCAAATCTGGGCCAAACTAGAGGTTGCACACAAAGGTACAAAACAAGTAAGAGAAACTAAGATAAATCTTCTTGTGTAGGAATATGAGGCTTTCAATATAAAGGAGATAGAGTCTATCTTAGACATGTTTAGAAGATTTCAAAAGATAACAAATGGGCTAAAAAATCTAGGAGAAAAGTATGCAGAGCCTAGAATGGGGAAGAAAATTCTAAGATCTTTATCAAAGCAATGAATGCCCAAAGTAACAGCAATCTAGGAAGCAAGAAATTTGAAAACAATGAGTTTAGAAGAGCTCATGAGTTCTCTTATGACTCATGAGGTACTAATGAAGCAAAAAAATACAAAAGAACTAAAGGACAAGAAAGTAATTGCTCATAAAGATGGAGTAGAAAATGAAGAACCCCAAACTGATATATCCACAAGTGGAGATGAAGATGAAGAGATGACAATGATTAGGAGAAGATTCAAATCCATGCTAAAGAAGAAAAAGTTTGGAAACAGTTCAAGGAATAATTTTGGAAGAAATGATAGAAAGAAAGAAACACCCACCTGTTACAATTGTAGGAAACCTAGATACATGAAATTTGATTGTCTAGAGCCAGACAAGAGACAAAATGATTAGCAAAAGAAGAAGTACAATTCATATTTTGACAGAAGGAACAATAGTAACAACAACAATAACAATAAAACTAGCAGAAAGTTTTAGAAGAAGAAGAAAGCTCTAGTAGCATGGGAGATGCTAGAGAACATTATAAATGAAAGCAAAAGTGAGGAAGAAGAAGAACATGAAGCTCAAATTAGTCAACTCTCTCCAAACAGAAGCACTCATGATGAACTTCATATGGGAATTAGCTTCATGGCAATCTATGAATAGTAGGTAAATTCTGATTCTGAAACTCCCAGTCATGAAGAAATGTAAGAAGAATTATATTCAAATTTTATGACTTTGAAAGAGAAGTATAGATAAACTAAAAAGGAGCTCAAAAGATTTACAAATGAATACTCCAAAATAAAGGAAGAAAATCCAAGCTCAAGAGTAGCAATAATCCATTAACAAACTTGAGCAAGTTTTAGCTGAAAATAATGCTCTAAAAAAAGACATTGACTTCCACTTTCTTAAAAATGAAACCAAAGAAAAGAAGTGGACAATAACAACATAGAAAATTCGAACCTAAACAGACTATGATTTGGCTTCCAAAGACAGTTGCAAATGTACTAAATGCAACCCAAATTCCTTTAATTAAAACATTATTACCCAAGAAACAATAGGTACACACATTACTTACAACTAACCCACCTGGACCCATTCCCAAATGGGTACCAAAAATTAAGACTTAACTTTATCTATGCAGGTGTGCTTGGGAGCCACAAAGAATAGTATGTGGTATATCGATAGTGATTGCTCAATTCATATGATAGGGAATAAGGAGCTGTTCATGGAGCTGAAAATAAAATCTGGTGGAACAGTAACCTTTGGTAATAATGGTAAAGGTAGAGTAGTTGGGATC
>JAYJMB010087824.1:0-20561 GCA_036873735.1 Pouteria campechiana
CTCTAGGTCTTATGGGGTAATTTAGGGATTCTAGCTCCAACGTAGGGGTATTTTGGGAATTTTGAAAATATGTCCCTGCTCCACCAATGGGGGTATTTTAGGAATTTTGAAGATATGTCCCTGCTCCACCAATGGGGGCATTTTGGGAATTCCAGCTCCACCATGGGGGCATTTTGGGAATTTTGAAAATATGTCCCAGCTCCACCAATGGGGGCATTTTGGGAATTCTAGCTCCACCATGGGGGCATTTTGGGAATTCCCTAGGAAAATATGCCCCTGCTCCATCAACGGGGGCATTTTGGGAATTCCTTTAAGATTTTTGTTTATTCCTTGGGCTAATCCAAATTAATAACCTTTTTTCAAATTATTCTAGTAGAATAGATTGCCCCGAATAGAATTAATTGCATACATGCCTATTATGGGTACCATGTAATTAACTTTTTTATGAAAATACTCCCTTCTATTTGATTATTTTTTATGTTGATTGCTTGTAACAAATTGATTATTTGTCAATAAATTTTCCTTTTACCCCCATGTGCATTGCCCGACTACTCATCGCGCAAGTGAGGGCCCCCAACACTTCCGGCCAAGTCACGTGACGCGTCTCCAATTCCACGGCCCGTTCCTTACGCGGCTGCGCGGGTCGCTGGGGAAGGCCCGTTCCGCCACCTCTTGGTCTGCCGGCGGACTCGCTCCATCAGCCCTGCGGTTCGGCCCCTCGACACGCTGGCAATGGGTGTGCATGTCGTAGTGCCCGCATCCGCGGCATGTTGACGACGGCAGCAAGCTGCGCGCTATGCTGGCGCTCTTGGTCAGGTTTTTCTGGTGTCGGTCGGGCGTGAGGTGGTGTCCGCGTCCGCGACGTGTCATTGGCGGCTCCTGGCTATGCTCCATGCTGGCATTACCATCCAGTTCCTCGGCACGCTGGCATCGGTCGCGCAGTGTCACGGTCGTGCGCGAAGAGATGCCCGCGTTCACGGCACGTCGACAGCGACGTCGCTCCCGCGCCACGATGGTGCCTCTGATCCGTTCGTCTTGCCTGCACACCACGTCGGAAGGGCTTCACATGTTCGCTGATGGTTCACCATCGTCGTCGTGTCGGAGCTGGCAGCCAGGCGAGTCAGAAGCGCCATCAGGAGCGCGGAACCCCCCCCCAGTCGCTCGCCGTCCTCGCTATTTCAGCATCGGAGTGGGCGGATGGATGCTTATTGAGTCGAGTCGTGCTTCGTCGGCCGCTGCCCACTTTTCGGTCGTGCTAGTATCGGTTGTACGACGCCTTAGTTGCAATGGTGCCCGTCTCCGCTGCACGTTAGACGGCAGCACCTACTTGCGTGTTGTGTTGGCACTCCCATCCAGCTCCACGACACGCTGGCATTTGTAGCGCGGCGTCACGGTCGTGTGAGAAGAGGCGCCTGTGTGCGCGGCACGCCGGCAACAACTGCAGCTGCGCATCGTGCAGTCGCCCACGGTCACTGTTGTTCGTGCGTGAGAGGGGGGGTTCTGCGTCCGCAAATAGAGGCAACTGCGCGCTGCGCAGGTGCTCTGTCCCGCTCATCAGGCGTCGTCGTCATCGTGACATGCCAGCGCATTGGTGTTGCTGGCCCGCTCGTCCTGCCGCTCGCCGCAGCGCCGTCGGCTTCTTGTCGTTCTGCCGGACAGGCATCGTCGTCGCTGCCCCTGCTGGCAGCGAGATGCGCCACTTGCCGCGTCGCCATCCCTGGTTAGTCATCGTAAGCTGCCGTGTCAGCTGACAACGAGATGCCGCTGTCCGCCGTCGACGCTATTCCTACCGGCGTCGAGACGCTGCTGCTTGCTACATCGCCGTCGGCCTTCGTCGTTCGCAGGTCAGGGATCGTCGTCGTCCATGGTCGGATGCCCTGTTCGTGGTTGCCACAGAACAGGGCAGACGACTACTACCCATGTAACGTCGTTGTGGCTGCTGCCGACTTCCGCCATCGGTTTCGGCTGATCGGAAGGCCGATCAGATCCAGCCAAGTGGCCGGAATCGATTTTACCACACCAAACTTTTAGTTTGGTGGCCGGAGATGGTCCGTCGTCGCCGAGCAGGTCCCTCGCGCTGGCCGTCAAAAGGTCGTGCGGTCTCGCCGGTCGACGGCTGAATGTCTGATCGGGTCCGTTCATCGAGATCCTTGCATTGCGGCGATGTTTTTGAGGTCCCCTCCCGCATTGTGCGGTTGACTCGCCGGCCGGAAATAAGTGGCATCTTACGGCCGTTTGCTGTTTGCGCTGCTGCCGGCAATGGGGCGCTGTTGCCGACGGTCCGCCACCACGCCGTCGAAGTTCGAGAGATGCATCACCGCCAACGTTGTCGCCGGCGATGTTACCCGGCGCCAACGTTGCTGCCGGCGTTTCCATCGGACGCCCTGTTCATGGCTGCCATGAAACAGGGACGTCGCACTATCTGTTTCCGTCGCGTTGTTCGTCGCCGACGTCGTCCACTTTGCCGGCGATGGCGTTTGGCTTTGCTCGTGGCCGGCGACCTTCGTGCCCAGCGGCGGCGTCGCCGTCTCCACTAGACAGCGACATGGTTGCGTTCGTCCGCATCAATCGTCGTTGACGCCGTCGCTAGATCTGCCGGCTTCGTCGGCTGGTCCGTTCTGAGTCGCTGACGACGACGTTGCACGCTCCGCCGGTGGTGCCATTTATCTCTGTTCGTCCACTGGTGGGTTGCACAGTGTTGCTGCCACCATTGCTATATCTGCTGGCGCCGTCAGTTGGTTGGATGACTGATCAACTCTGATCAGTTGGCCCCCTTTGATTTTCCATGGCCCAACATCAGTCTTACACTCTCGATCTAAGCATATAGAGATCAGACACCATTTTATCAGAGATTATGTAGAAAAACATGATATATGTTTAGAATATGTGCCTATAAATGCTTAACTTATTGATATCTTCACCAACCCACTACCATTAGAAACATTCTGCAATATTAGAAGAGAACCAGGCATGACTAGTGTAAATGCATAGGATTTGTTTTGTCTTTATGTGTGAATGAGGTGTTTTGATGTGTTTTATCTAAGGCTATACTTCAAATGTCTGTAGTATTGCTTTGTCTCAGAAAAATAATCATGTCTAATCACTCCATTTCAAACAAAGCATTTGTCCAAAGTTAGTAAGCATTTGTCCGAGACTCCTTGTGTTTTTCAATCATTGTCTCAAATTCATGTCAATCCTTATTCTCATACAATATATATTTGTCCAAAGTAAGTACTCCTTTGGCTAAGAATCCTTGTTTCATTCCTGAGGGTGTGCATCTCATTTTGTTGCTGAAATCAAATTATGGCTACCAAAAATCACATCACTTCTTATTCTCGGCAAATCTTAACTCACTTTTCCTTGAAAATCATATCAATTATCTGATTTTCACCTCCATGTCCAATCTATATTAACCCATGTCTACCGCCATATGTTACACTACCCAAAACAATGAAGGCAACCATGCGAGAAAGCTTAGGAAGTAGAAAGAGAATGAAGAAAATTTAGAATGCACCAATCCATCAAATGAAGAAGATCAGAATGATTCCACAACTTCTTCAAACTATCTTGTATGATGATGATGTTTCTGAAATAATTGATGATGTCCTCAATCACACAGCAAATCAGAAGCTAATCTCTTCAACATCTGGCTTCACAAAAGATTATCTTTTTTATTATCTAAGCCGGATAGCCCCACTCAACGCTAGTTGGGGCACTTAAAGAGAGAGAAAAAAGAAGCTTCAATAGCTTCACCATCATCTCCTTCTCCCCTATCATCCAGCACTCACCTCAAAACTTTGTATCCCTTCCTATGATACAAAGTTCTCCATCCTTCTCCCGCACATATTTCTACCAAATGTGTGTCCCTAGGCTAGATTGTTTTGTGTTTTGTTTGATCTTACATATATTCTTGTCTGTACTAGAATGCAATAAAATAAAATTTATTTTTGTTTCCATCCATATCTTATTTCTGTTCATGTTACTTTATTATGGGTTATTGTCTTATGATTTACTATAATTCTTTTTTATTATGACAAAAAGGGGGAGAGAAACTAGAAATTATCTCTGAAAAAATAAACTTTTCAGAAAAACAATAATAAAACTTTTCAGGTAAAATAATCACAAATAATGAAATAATACAATTCCTTAAAAAATTTTATTAAAGAGAAAGAATCTATTAGAGAGGGAGAGATATCATAAATTTGCAAAACGTATTGTATACATTCAGGGGGAGCTTATTTAATTACAATGAAATAATTTAATCAAGTTTTGTCATCATCAAAAAGGGAGGGATTGTTAGTGTGAATGCATAATTTTAATGACAAACAAAACTCAATTAGGTTATCCCTTTACACAGATGAAAGGAAGCCTACTATCTTAACCATGTTATCTTCTAGCCACTCAACCTGCGCAGATCAGAGAAGATTTTGACAACAATTTTGATAGTGCAAATGAATTGCATGCCAATTTTGACCATGTAAACCAATTCCAGATGCTCTTTCAATTGCACTATGAGCATGATGCTTTCTGGATGGACTTTATGCATTATTCCTCCACTCATTTGTCCAATGCAAGGGATGCATCTTCGTTGTGCGGTGTGAGAAGATGTCATCATTTTCAGCGGGAATTTTCTAATTTTATGGTGATAGCAATGTTCAATTATGTGATTTCTGTGGAGGATGATTTTGACAACATGAATTTTGACCCATAGTTTGATGAAATTTTTGACAGCATAGGACATGAGTTGATGCCTTTTACAAATCCAATTTCACAAATAAGGGAGTTAGCGGACATTATTCCCCGCCTGAGACTCTTACTAGGTATTACAAACTAGTTCTCCAAGTTCGCTTCTCCAACAGCTCGTGCGGCTATACACAACTGATTCAAAAATTCATCTAGCTTTCTTACAAGATGAGTGGCATGGATTTTGATTATGCTTTCATCAAAAATCGAAGTGGATCAAACGTTATATATTTTAATCCACACCACTGATCTCAATTTCTTTGATATGGATTTTATTTTAGACCCAACACTTGGGAGTCAAACTTGTGACCTTGCTTTGATACCAGGTTTAGGATTGAGCCCCTTGACTAGTTTCTCCAAAAGCTCAATCTATTAGGGAATGAAGACTTAATCCATATATCCTAATAGCGTAGAGCCTTAGCATATCTTATGCAGCCGATGGGTATGAGGGGCTTCACAAGGTATAGTGCCTCAACAAGTGGGGTCGTCAAGCACTCCAATGACATGTGCAAGTCCCCTCTTTGTTGCACATGGCACCAACTCAAAGAGAGGTTGTTGGTCCCATACCCAAAAATGATGAGACTGAAGCAATGCAGAAGCATGCTTTGCTTGCAACCAAGTAATCTTATTGCACAGAGCTAGCTCTCAGGATGCCACATACACTTTGCTTCAACCACAGCACCTCTATCGCAACATCACACTTTGACTCCATAGTCTCTCCAATAGCAACTGTCACATCACACACCGATTATGCAGTTTCTTGAGCAATGACTACATCATCCCAATCTGCTTTAGCACCCACCATGAACTACTAAGGACACTTGGTAATCTTTTGCCTGGCATCCTCAACATCTCAAGAAGCAATCAATGCTTCCTCCACGCCTTTAAAATAGAAGCAATCTCTCTCAGAGTTCAGCAAAATGCTTTCGCTCATCTTCAAGTGCAAC
This sequence comes from Pouteria campechiana, assembly GCA_036873735.1. Taxonomy (NCBI): domain Eukaryota; kingdom Viridiplantae; phylum Streptophyta; class Magnoliopsida; order Ericales; family Sapotaceae; genus Pouteria; species Pouteria campechiana. Next base: position 5,691 of record JAYJMB010087824.1, read on the forward strand.
CTTGAGACTAATGTTCTTAGTAACAGCTCAATCCCATGATTATTCTAGTTCTAACTCCAAAGAGGAGTGCTCCTGCTCTCTCGCCAACTTGGCCTCCACCTCCTACAAGTGCAATGAGACCTAAGATAAGTTTCCCTGGGCTACTATCAAGTCGCAAACCAAAGATTTCAATCGGTCCAAGTAATCCCATCTATTGACCGTAACCTGCACCTGTTTGATTATGGACTTGGCCTCGACCTTCTTAATGCTCTACTCTAATGCTCATAATTGATCTATTGGATACGATAGCTTGTTAATGTATATCTATGCTAAGTTAGATTAGTCCAGTAACCTCAAAACTCGAAGAAGTAATAGAGGGAGAGCCAAAAGAAAGGGATCCCTTGAAACCGAAACCTAAAATAGGAAGGATTTCAAATAACTTGAACCTAATAAAGATGATGGAAGGGACCCCAAGAGGCCCATTCTAGAAGACAACAAAATCATAATTGACTTATACACAAAACCCAACCCAAAATAAAAATTGGAATGGAAACCTAAAAGTCATTTCAACGCACGGTTATATCTAAAAGTGCAAGCATCAAGGCACAATACTATTTAGAAGATGGAAGCATCAGGTAGCAATAATGAGTAGAAGTGATAGCACCCAAAAGAGCAATGATCATTAAAGGCAATAGCCTTGGGAAATGATAGCAATAAGAATGAGTGATGCTAGGTTATCGAAAGTTGGGAGTGCAAAATCTTACAACTTCAAGAAGTATTCTATTTTACTACACAACACCATGTCTCTTTTGAGGGAACTTGTGTTAGGGAACCATATCACAAATCTGCTAAATCAATGATGAATATCATGAATGTCATGTGGGCTCTAGTACCATATCAGACCTTGATACAATTAGGGAACTTGCTCTTTATGGTATTAGAAAAAAGGTGGTACCACCCAGAGAGCATCTTAAACAACTAGGAAGCATATGACCTTAGGAAAGACCATTCATTAGGAAACCTCCGCTTACCAGAATTATCCTTACATAAGATATAGTATCACATGTATACTGACTTAAGCTCAACTATAAAAGCATAAGTATACACACCTCATAGGAGAAGCTTTCTGTATTATCTATACTTCCCTCCTAAGATCCTATTATTGACGGAGAATTGGAGAATTCATGTTAGGACCATTTGCAAGATCTTTATATAGGATTTTCAGAGAGCAATTTGGGTGAGGACACAAACAATGTATATTATATTTATTCTTAAAATTTTCGGTTGGACAATGGCTATTTAAATGAAAGGTAAGAGGGGTGGTATAAGTCCAATAAAAGCATAAGTATAAATGCAAATAACTATAACTGTTCATTAATTGAATCATCTTATCTTTCTTTTTACGGAAGCTAATGACTAGTGTGATTTGCATATGCAAAAAACTCCTGATCGTTAGGTTTAATCCTACGCCGGTAAGATTTGTCCATAGAAAAAATACCGTGATAGATGCTGACTTATTAACCTGTTGTTGACTGTTTAATTGAGCTTCTAAGCCCGTCGTGTACGATATTAGATGCATGAATTTGAAATTAAGAAACCTTTATGATATAGTCAATATTAAATATAAGGAATATAAAGGAAATGGGAAAACGAATAATTAGGATGAAAAAAGGACATAAAGGTAGCTATATCAATTTGCACTATGGACGAGCAACCAAAATTGTCATTCTCCCTTTTACTCCCGAAGATCATTTGTTGCAGAGTTGCCATTTCAAATCCACCCCCCTCTTTCTATCGTTTCTGATGTGAACGTAATCTATTTTATTAGACAGGCAGGCTACTGATTTTCATAGTTAGATAATCATGACAGGAAATCACGTATTATTGGTTTTCCGCATGTCACGTCAGGCGACTCTCACGTGTACCACAGGTCATCCACATTTGGATAGGTCACTGAAAAGACCCAATCAAATTTCCAAAGTCATGAAAGCGTCCTCCAGCCACGTGTGGGGCTGTCGAAAGAAGGTTAGCAAACCTAACCCAACCTATTCTATCACAAATATCTTTTAAATCCGAGACGTAATTGGTGGGCCGCATTTTATACCCTAATCCATTTTTTTTTCTTTTAACAGAAAAAAGTACCTCTACTTGTCGTGTTTGTGTTAAAGACCCCTAATATCAAACGGAAAGTGTCCGTTGGAATACACGTGCCCACGTCCATTCCTGAAATTGCAGCAAATGGATGGACAAATAAACCCCTGATCCCCAGCATTTGAGATATGGTCCATCAGATGAACGGTCTCGATTTGTGGTGGGTGGGGTAGTTTCTATATTTCCACTTCTGTGGTGGTTCCTTGTTCTGATCACCATCTACTTGGATCTAATCTTCAATTGCAACATATGGTCCGTGCCTTGCACGTGACACGGAAAATGACGCCTATGTTGGTGGGAAGAAAGGAGACAGGTAGAATAAGGGCTTACTTGATTTACAGGTTGTTAGCTGGCTGAAATCAAATAAGCCGAGGTTACTTGGCCAAATTAAACCACTTGAAACTATTCTAATATGTTGGATTCGATGATGACTATGAAAAGCAGCTGAATCAAATATCTGGATAAACACAAATAAACATTTCTTATCAAATATTTATTTGATAAATATACATAAAGCTAAAATGGTTAAATTTTAAATATATATATACATAGGAATGGATGGATTATTTAATAATTATAAGGATATTTTAAATAAGACAAATTTTAAATAAGCGTCATGAAAAAAAACTTATTATATAAGCAATAAGGCAAAGGAGCCCTTAAATGGAAGGAGATTTCACTAATGAGGCCCACCAGACGATTCAACGCGTCTTGTCTGGGAATTGTGAAGGAAACCGACCGGTGGGGAAGTCGCCATACAATACAAGTCATGACTTGTAGATAGGATACGCCTAATGTCGTTGTTTTTGCTCTCACATCTTTAGAAAACTTTTCATTAATTCTCTCCATCGCAACTGCTATATGGCCTTGCCATTCCAACCCAAGATGGTTCAAAATGGATAGTTTATAATATTGCATTGATATCAAGGAAGAAGACTTTGACAATAGGGTATGTGGGACTCGCGACTAATTGCAATTCAAATTAAGAAAATCACTTTGATCAGATTGGAGAGATTTTTTCTTCTCCCTGCTGGACGATTAGAAGATGTTGAGATTACAGGATATAGGTCGCCTATAATTTCAACGGCAGATACGCTCCTCTAAGCATTTTCTTCTCTGTGCGGCTTACCTAAATGTCTGAATTGGATGATTTTTTATTATTATTAAAGAAGAAAATAATATTAAACATACTTCGTGTGGCTGTGTCAACGGAAAATAATACGTGGTCAGAGATTCTTCGAAAGATCGGCTTCAGAAAATGAGGAAGCTCACAGGACCTAGAACTGGGCCCGAGAAGAAGACGATACGCCGTCCTAAGAACGCGTCAGGTTGGGCGGAAGAGGGGCGTCTCCTTCCTCCATTTGTGAGCCGTGTCGTTTCTTCTTACGCGTTGTAGCCAACCAAGCCTTCCATCCTTATACATTAAGCATTCCGCTCCTATAAAACACCTCAGCATCCGTCTATTTTTTTTAATATCCCTTGTAATTTTATAAAGTTCATCGCCTAAGCCTTTTTCTCTTCCTGCTCTTATCATCTTATCCCCTCTCCCTCTCTCTCAGCCAAAACCTAATCATGAGTACTTACCAACAACACCAAGTTCCGCAAGGTAATTACTTTTCGGTTTTCAACTTCTTGGGTTAGTTCGTATCATTGAATCGGAAAACAGGTGGCCATTTTGTGAATTTTCATCTTTTTGTTCTGTTTACAAGTCTCGGATACACCAGTATTAGTTATAATACACTGCCAATAGCTTGCCGTTTAGAGGATTGCATGATTGATTAGACGTGCAAGTGCTAGGCATCTGCTTAAGATTATCCATGCCTTAAATGGGCAATTTGACCCAACTTGTATACTAGTAAATCGGCCCACAATTCTGATTTATGATGATAAAGGATTATGAGTGCATTCTGTAGTTTGGTGTCCGTTTGAATCACATTGTCTGTCTGATGAATGATGCTCTGACTCGTGTAATTTGATTGATCAGACTATCCTCCCCCAGGCCAAGCTTACCCACCTCAATCATACCCACCAGCCGCATACGTCTCTGCACCACCTCCAATGGGTTACCCCACGAAAGACGGCCATAGCTACCAGCAGAATCCTGCTCCTGTGGAGACGAAATCTAGGGGTGAAGGATTCTGGAGGGGATGGTAAGCCTTTTCTCAATTTCACTTCTCTTCTCATTTTCGCCTACGAAATTCTCTTTAGGTAGAAAAATAGCTTAGCAGAAGCCGCATACTGATCATTCCAGCAGCCTACATCATCATTCAAATACCGCTGTAAGACGTGGGATTATCCATACCAGATAAATTCCTAGTTATCTTCCGACATTTGGAGGTAGGTTTGGAAGACGGTGTAGGGCTGCCGACTTCCCTGACTGTGGTCTAAGAAAGCATCGCACGCGTTCTCTGGCGGTTTCTTTATTTGTATTTCACTTCTTATTATGGAACTTATTCTTTTCCTTTTTACCTTGATCTGCAGCTGTGCTGCCTTGTGTTGCTGCTGCCTCTTGGATTGGTGCTTTTGATTCGTGACCAGAGCTGCGTGATTGCTTGTTCTTCATTGATTTATTGTCATTCTTTTATGCGTTGTATTGTATTTGCGATTGTATGTGAAAAATAAACAAACATAGTAGCTATCATAGTCAGTATCTTCGTTGTAGCATACTCTTTAATGTTTTACGAAATTTCATTTGTTATATGCTTTTATTTATGCGGAGAATGACATCCGTCGACCAGAAAAGATAAACCGAGCGAACTGCAAAGAAAGCAAACATCGCAAATTTCTATACGCGGCCCATTAATAAATGTGTAAGCCATTTCTATATAAGTCCCATTAATAAATGTGCACGCCATCTGTTCGGTGATCCATCAGCATTTTGAACCTATATTACAAAATTGGTTCAGGTTCGATCTATTTCGTGATTCATTGATCCGATCATTGCATATTGACTGGGTTGGGCTAGGCCTTTGTCAACCTTAGCAGTCACGAGATAGTAAACATTTGGCCCGATTGATTAGCCGGATAAAAGTGAAAATTTTTCCTTAAAAAATTAAATCCAATATACTTTACCTTAGATATTTTATGTTTAATTGTTATCAATCTTTTCTTATTAAAAAATTATTTATTTTATCTTTATTTACTTTACAACTAATATTATTGCTTAATTCTATCATTAACATTATTTTATTTTCATTTTCCTTTTATAATATTTCATTTCCACCATGGAGGCCCAAAAGTAAAAATAGGCTCAAGCAAATCATTCTAGAGAAAAAAAAGAAGAAGAAAAAGAAAAAGAAAAAGAAGAAGAAGAAGAAATACTACATTTGATATAAAGAAGAAGAATTTGACCAAACATAGGGCATGCAGGAGGATTCCAACTAATTTCTATGCATTTGAAGAAAACAATTTTGATTAGATCATTAGAGGGGAAAGATCTTTTCTCCTCTGGATTGGGCGATGAGAAGATTTTAAAATGTTTGGCCATGATATATATGATACATCTACACTTGTCATATATGATCCTTGCAATAGTTTAGTATTTTCATGTAGAGACCAGCGCTTCCATTTCCATTTTTGTTCTACTTTTCTTTGTGATTCTAAGGTGTGCTAGGTGCTTTCCAGTAGATGCTTCCATTATGCCACTGAGTTCTTTAATAGTTTGGTGCTTACACATAAGGATAGCATGTTTGCCTTTTCTTCGCTGCTTGGCAATAACTTTCCCAATTTTTGCAGATTTTTGTTGAGTTGCCCCTTTTTTTGAATTTTGAAAATAAAAGCTTTCACTCTCAACTTTTCATAATTGACAAGATGTTTTCGCCGCACGCTCCCTCAGGAGGTTCCAATTCTTGATCCTTTGCCTCCCTTGTTAGTTTTCATAATAGAGAAGTAGGTCCATCATTTTTCTCCCAATTAGGGTCCCGATGGGGTAAGGCTTCTACTCCAAAGGCTTCCCTAGGTATTGCATTTAAGCCTTTCGCCTCTATGGAATCTTCTGAGAAGCCTAAAAGGATTAATTCTGTAGCACAGAAGTGGTCTACTGTTCCCCCTTTAGTTTCCTTTTATGTTGTTCCTTCTCATTTGTCCCATTCCAATGGTTTTGTGGAATGGAAGCTTCATCCAAGAGCCGCTTCAGAAATAATTCTAGGATTAAAGGAATTCTTAGAACCATCCATAGAACCCATAGCAAAACTAGTAGAAGCATCATTTGGAGGGGGTTCTATAAAGCTTTCTCATTCTTCTATTTCTTCTTTTTTTACTTTTGCTACTTTATCGAGTACAATGGAACAATCTTCTACTCCCCATTATGCCCCTACCATAGAGGATATTCTGGCAATAAGGGAGGGTCCTAATGTTTCTTTGGGGGCATATTGCATCCTCTTCCTTTTTTCTGAGGTATCTTTATTTGTTGATAGGAGGGAGTTCTCAAGTATTAGTAGCCTGAGCTTTGCTCCTCCATTGTACACGAAGATGAGACCTATTGCTATCATTTCTTTTTTCTATGGAACATCTTCTATTATAGGTTATGTCCTATTAATTGTTTTAAGCTGGCTCATTCGATTCTGAAGTTGAGTCTAGTTTTGTTTTCTTCTTTAATGCTTCCATTTTCTTTGGCTTCTCGAATTCTTTGGAGTCTGTTCTTATTGCAAGCTCGATATTTGGAGGTATTGTCCCTTCCATTCATCTTTTTGCAGTTTCTCCTTCTCTCGCTTTCATAGGTTCCTTAGCAAGGTCTAGGGAAAATCCTTTTGGTACCACTATGGCATAGCCTGCTACAGGTGAGGGGGGCTCTTGCTCATTTTCACATCCTTCTATGATTTTTGTAGGTATGCTCTAGTTCCTTTCATGTAAGTTGCTAGTGTTTAACAGATTATAAGTTTTAAGGGTAAGAATTTATTTCCTTTGTCTTTGACTTCATGCTTTAAGGATTATCTGTTTCCCGCTCCTAAATGTATTGTGTTCTAAAGCCTTCATCAACTTCCTCCTCCAACAAACAACATTCTTGTCACCAACATATCGAACCTTTTCGTTCCAATGAAGTGGGTGCAATTTCGTCTACTCATGCTTCTTGTTCATCCTCTCCTATTGCTGCCTTATTAAGCAGCGCTACCCTATCACTACCTTGATAGAGCATCTTAGGCTGGCCTAGATCTATGTCAACAAGTTTGCCTGCTCATTAGACTGGACGCGGGTGCTGGAACAGAGCATTGAGGAACTTTATGCCAAGTCTATGATCAATGTCATTTGCATAGTGCTAGACAAAGGGGACTAGTTGGACTGGGTAAAGTCCTTGGTTTGCAAAATGGAAGCAATTAGAGGGAACTTATCTTAGGTCATGCTGTGATTACAAGAGGTGAAGTTGAAGTTAGCTAATGAGTGGGAGAGCTATTCTTTAATGGAAAACTTAGAACAATCAATGGATCAAGCCATTGCCATACGTTAATCCAAAGGTTATGCTAGAGGGGGAGTGGAAGCGCTTCATACAGCTGGAAATGACTATTTCCCTTTTGAAGGTATGGAATGATGTGCTAGTCTTTGAACATGATATTGTCGATGCCAGATAGAAAATTGTCAAATCCACTTGGGCATTTGTCATAGCTACTCAAGATGAGGTTGTTGCTACCTAGGAGGCTATGAAGCAAATCGAGATGCTGCAGTAGAGGCTATTGAAGCTAAAATGGAAATGTTGGCAAATCATGAGGTGGAGACTGCATCTTAGTAGGAGAGCCTTCTTGGCGAGATAACTCAATTGCGAGAAGAGCATGCATCTGCACTACATTGAGCTCATCATGAGAATTTGATCAACTAGTGGTGGATCCTACCATAAAATGGTAATAGACCAAGGGGCTGAAGTATTTTTCTAATGGCCTTCATTCTTACAAAAGAAAAATTAGTTGAAAATTCCCCAATGCGACCCTTAGTGATATAATTCCTAGGGAGTCCAACGAGGACATGTAATGCCACCATGTAAAATACATTTTATTAGTAAAAACTTCTTTGAAGACTTTTGTGATATGGTATAATGTGTTTGGGTAATGTGAGAATGGTCACTTGTCAATGCATTTGCTGGTGTAAGTTTTTAGGATTCCTTCCTATGATTGGATTGAGTTCCACCTTTTTGTGTTTTACTTCACGGTCCTCGAGGGCCTCTTAGTTTGGGCCTCATGGGGCTACTTCTATATCGGACTTTTAAGGCTGATCCTCGTGGGCCTATTGAAGTCGCTTCCATCCTCATCAGGACACTTCTGTGTGAGGTCGCTTGGGGCCAAGCCTTGTGGGCCTATTGAAGCCGCATCCATCCTCATGAGGACAATTTCATGTTAATCCTCCTATACCTTTTCATCCTTATGGGGATTCGTCCTTGTGGGGATGCTTTTGTGTTGTACCCCAAAATCCCTTCCTATTATAAGTTTAAGATTTAGTCTTAATGTTTATGCCCCAAAATCCCTTCATATTGCAATTCAAGTTCTAGTCTTGTTGTTTTCTTGCTTTCACAAATCCCTTCATGCCTATTGCCTATGTTTTCTTGTTTTCATTAATGAAAAGAAATATCTTATAAGAAATTTGAAATTTAATATGAATCTTCAATTGACATGAAAATTGTAATCACAAATTTATCTAGTTTATGGATTATACATCTAAAGGTGTTCGGCGTTCCAGATTTGGGGTATCCACTTCCATTAAGTCATCATAGGCAATAGGCTCCATTATTTACAACTTTGTTGTTGAACCTATTGGAGACAAGTAGCTAGATTCATCCTCGATGGTTAGATATGGAAATATTTTGCTAGAATTCTCAAAAGTGGTATAAATAATTGATTAATATAAAAATTTCAATCATAAATTAATTTTTTTAGCTTAAGTTCTCCTTCTAACGAGGTAGTTTCACTTGATGTGAATCCACTAGTGATTACATTGATGATTCTAACTATTGGAAGATTGACTTCCACTACGACATCTCTTTCTTATTCTTTGGAAACCATCTCTCTCTATCTAGGAGATTTCCCTTGTCTATTTTTTGTACCTTTCTTTCTTCACCCATTATCAACCACATACTATGGTAGTATTCCTCTTTTGTTTAAATTTTCAACTTCTTCTATGAGTTGCCTATAATCTTCTGTGTTGTGACCCTTGTCTTTATGGTATAAGCAACTCTTAGTTTTGATTTTAATGGGGCAAGGTTGAGGGAGGCAGCCTGGTTTTCAACGTTTTGATAGATATATGTGCAAAACCTTTTTAGGGTGGTATAGTTGTTTGGCATGTTCCTTTCTTTGTTGAGCAGTTCTCTCCCCTTTTTTGATACTTTTCCTTGATGATGTGGGGATCTGCTCCTTCTCTTGGAGTTAGTCATCTTGTCTTATGAATTTGTCTACATTGATATGGCTGTTGAGATTTGTCAAGAGTTCACAGTAGCTTTTGACCAGTTCCAAGTGCAAATGGTAGTTGATCTATTTTCTTATGACTTCATTTTGTAGTGCCACTATCACTATGGCCTAGTTTAATACTTTGATGTCTATGTTAAGTTGATTGAATCTATCAACATACTCTTTGAGGGACTCTCCCTCTTTTTGTTTGACCACTATCAATGACTCGATGATCTTCTTCTATTTGTGTTGCCCTATAAAACTAGTGAGGAAGCACTTTTGCAATTCTTTGAAAGTATCAATGGATCGAGGATCCAAAGTTCCATACCATGATAATGTCATTCCCTTCAATATGGGCTGTAAGGCTTAACACTTGATGGTGTCAAATGCTCTCACAAGATTCATTTGGATATCGTACCTTGACAAGTGGTCTTCGAGATCTGTTATTTTATCATAAGAATCTACATGGGACCTTAAATCCATAATTTACCTTATGAAGGGAGACTATCCAATTACTCTCTCATATTCCATATGCCTTCTCAAGATCTTCATCTCAAACCCTTCAATTCTTTCCTCCAAAAGCTTATGCGCTTTTGTTCGTGAATAGGATTGTGCCTTATCTTCCCTTGGCTTGGATTATGTCGTACATTCAGTTGTTGTTGGGCTGGTTCCTTCATGGCATTTGTGGATTTGGCTGGCCGATTGATAATTCCTTCAATGTTTTGTCTTTCTTCCATAGGAAGGGGAAGTTCCCCCTTACCTCCTGGTGCCATGTGTAGATTATAACTAGTGCACCCTTTACTGTCCCCATATTGATTATGGTGCCTGTATTCGGCTCAAGTGTAGGCATTGTTAGTGGTCTTGCTCTTTTTGAGAACATAGAATGACTAGGCCCTGCTTGATGGCTAGTTGTGGCATTGTCCCCAATTTCAAAATCGTTCTGAGGATTTTCCCTAGTTCCTATGTGGGTGTTGTCGAGGCAATGTGGGAATGTAAGGTTATGACTGAAGGTCACCTCTTTGGCTGTTAGAGGTGAGCATTCTATCAAAAAACTCCCTTTGTTGTATCATGAGGTTATTTGTCTGTAGTAGTTGTTCTAGGAGCATCTTTGTTTTGGAAATTAACATGGCTTGCTATGAGCTACCTTAGTTAGCGATGGGAGATAGATTGTCTCCTATTGAGGGATTGATCAAAGGGAAATTCACGTTGCATGGATGTCTCTTTGACATGCTTTAGTTGATGAGCGTTTTCCATAGACGGTACTAATGTTTGGGGTATCCCCTAAATTTCTCTTCTGATAACCTTAAATGAGGGTCATGCAAGATAAAGGAAACATTAGAGGACACCAATGATGGTTCTGGCATGAACACTACAACACTTAAGTTAGTAATAGGACTTTAGAAAGGGGGTATATATAATGGAAAGATCTTGTATCCAGAAGTTGTGCAAATTTGGTATATTTATAGTAGAACTTAGGGCGGAGCATGAGTTGGTAAGAGTCATATGCTAAGACAATTATAGTTAAATAAGGAATATTGTCCAAGGATGAATTTTAGATGATTATTCATCTTCTAGTTCTCTTAAGAGTCCTTTCCAATGTGGTACCGAGTCTATTTAAAGTCTTACAAGACTGCATTATAGTCGAGGTCTGCATCCTAAACAAGTAGGAATCTAAAATGGACTATCTACTAGCTATCATACTTGGTTCCCTAACAATTTATTTATTTTATTTTATTTTTATTTACTTTATTTTTATTTATTTTATTTTAATTTATTTATTTTAGTTTTATTTATTTTATGGATATTTTATTGGTTAATTCTATGTTTAATGTTATTTTATTTCCATTTTGCTTTTATGATCTTTCATTTCCACTATGGATGCCCAAAAGTAAAAATAGGTTCAAGCAAATCATTCTAGAAAAAAAAAAAACAAATACTAAATTTGATACAAGGAAGAATACTTTGACCAAACATAGGGCATGCAAGACTCCAACTAATTGCCATTCGTTTGAGAAAAAAAAAACTTTGATTAGATCATTAGATGGGAAAGATCTTTTCTCCTCCGCATTGGGTGATGTGAAGATTTTGAGATGTTTAGCGCCATGATATATATGACATATCTTCGATTGCCATAAAACAAATGCCATACCATGGCTAAGCTCAAATTTTAAGTTTACCTTAAACATTAGAAATTAATGTGGAAGTTTTCTTTTATTCCAACCTTTTTGCCAATATTGCCAATGTATTAATTATTCACACCTAATTTTAGAGATGATATTGATGGCATAGCCTTAAATCTCCAACCATGGCAAATCTCTCTAGGCATTAACTTTGGTAGCTAGATGGTTTTCCTTGCATGATGATACAGCTTAAAATAGATAATTAGTATGAACGATATGACAAGTCTAGTGAATCTTTCAACGATAACAACTGTGTGTGTGACCAATTGGATAAGTATCTTTTAATCCATTGAAATCTTGAGATTTTTATCAATTAATATTAATGAAGTTATAATTTTTTTACAAAAGATTCTCAAACTAAATCTATGGTTGAAATATAATGTTAAATTAAAATTTATTTTAAAATTTTAAAATTTATAAAGCTAATTAAATTCCAAAATTAAAAAAATAGCTCAACTTGGAAAGGGTGAAGGATCTAGCAGATCTATTAGTGAAGATATATCTAATAGATTAATATCCTTGATTAATAAATAAGAAAAGTCCATAATAACTAGAACAAAAGAGGAGGGGATTTATCCTTAGACCTCTTAGGAAGTTTCTAGTGTATAGAGAACCCCCAGATATGGGCATCGGGAAGAAGAATACCTAGATCCTGCAAAATTTATTTCTAAAGTTTACCGAACTAAGTAGGAAATAGGACAAATTCTATGAAAGGAGAAATGGACTATGGATGAAATAGGAAGAGTCCAGGATGAGTTAAATACTCATCTTAATGAAATAGAAGAAGCTCTTAGGCAGAAGCCAAAAGAAGATCAGAGTCTTCTAAGATCATTGAGGAAAGATTTAGAGAAATTGGGGGTTCTAAAAGATTTTCTAATGAACAAACCTATAATCGATTTGCTAAGGAAATGGGTACTAACCAGCTGAAAAATGGTCAGCCAATACACAAAGCTTGATAATTTAGCTCAAGGACAAGGATACGACGCATATAAGCCAAAATATCCTTCGAAGGTTCCATACAAATTTATCCTAAGAGATGAGAGGATGGAACCAGTGTCTTTGTAAGGGGCATATCTGAATATTGATTGTAGAAAGACACTGAAAAGGCTATTGAAGCCTAGGCTAATCAAGCCAGAATGGTAATTCTTAGAGGAAGGGATTAAATTGTAAAAAAAGTTAGAATGTATCTAGCAGCAAATCTACAAGGATCAAGACAAAATTTTTGAGATGAACTTAGTAGAAGGTTTCTACTAGAAAACATTATAGCTGAAAATGCTTAGAGACCAAAAGAAGTTATTCCAATCTTTATGGAAATCCTAAAAAGGGAATTTGTTGGACAAACTATCACAGATAGTGATGGTTATAAAAAATAGCAAGCAAGAGCAGCTTTGGTATAACTTCAAATTTGTTATGTGTTTCTTTGAAGAATATTATTGTGAATTCAAAGATAATATTATCAATTAAGTTTTGAAGACCAAAAGTTTTCCCTTTGAATATTTTTGGAAAAGTTACCTGGAAGTTGGGGAATAGTTGCCCAAAGAACATTGGAACAATGTATGCTATCGAATCCAGATTTAACAGATATATTAGGTGCTAGAGCTAAAGCAGTAAGATACTGCATTAGGCCTTGATACCAATTAGAAAGCCACAAAGGGAAGTGTCACTGTTTACAAGTGTAGAGTCCTGTAGGATGACTTAACCCAAGAGGGAGGGATGAATTGAGTAAATAAAAATTCGTTACTTAACCCCTCTTGAATTATTTTCCTCTTTTCGTGCTTGTGTGTGGTGTGGCATAAGATGAATAATAGAACAGTAAAATGCATAATGAATAAAACAAATGAACACACACACACACACTCCATCCCTACATCCACTCTTCCAAGGACACCAACTCATTGTGCCTTGGGTTCCACTATGCCTCGAATAATGGAATATACTCTTCTGGTTTTACAAGCTCACCAGAAAACTCATCCATTTAAAAGATCATAGGCAAACTTGGCAGTTTTCTCGAGCCCACTACCAACTCACTGGTTTTGAAGCTCACTAATAAACTTGATGGTTTTCCAGAGATCACCAACAACTCATTACAATGCGGTTTATCAAGTTTACCACAAACTCTCTGGTTTTCAGATTAACCAGAAAACTATTACATATTTAAGCACAGGGGAAGATATAATCTTTTTTAGCTCTAACAATACATAAAGATCTTCCCAAAAATGTGAATATAATGGTCATAAGGATATGAAATTTAAGCTCAAGAAAGATAGATGATGGTTTAAGCTCTTGACCATGGGTGGAAGGATTTGCATAAGATAAGGCTCATTTGAAATGGGTTCCTTCACTAACTTTGAATTGTCCCACCTTTTCTCCTAAAATAGTTTCTTCATACTTTTGACCATTGGAGAAGATGAGTTCTGTTAAATGCAGAAATGAGAGCAGCATTAAATGAATAAGACTGTTTGAATTTTCTACAATTAAAGTCTAGGTCTTTCTGATTTGTCTCAAGCTGCTATATCGCCGTTCAGAGAGGAGGAAGAGCTGTATAAAAAGGTGTTCCTTGTTTGACTCATCACAGCTTTGAAAGTCTTGGAGCGTCGCTTATTGCCGAAAATGGTGAGGAGTATAAATTTTCACAATGATGACTCGAATGCAGATGTCATTTGTATGCTAGTCAAATAAATTGAGTTTTCCTTTGACAAGTCACAATCTCTCTCTGTCCATATTTATCTGTCGTAAGTTGCAGACTAATTCTTCATAGGTTTGCTTATCAGTTGAACTTCCATAAGAATGGTTTTGTTTGTTGTAAGTAGCAGACAAACTTTGAATGGCGTGGATGAAGTTGAACTGACTGATAGACAAACACTTCTTTGTCCGCCTCATTTCCTTCAGGAAATTTATCTGATAATTGATCCTTCATGTATGAGTTTTATCTATTGTAGATAATAGGCCATCTCTGAATGGTGCTAACGAAGATAGACCGATCGATTGATAAACATCTCCTTCTATACGAACAGACGAAGTGGGATATATTTCCTTTGTTCTTCATTGTCTGTTGGAGGTGATAAACGAAGTTCGCTCAGTCTTGCAATAACAAACTGTTTGAACGCGTCGCGGAGAGCACGCTCAAGAAGTCAGATCAGGCATAGTAAATAATGAGGAAGAAATAAAATGCGAACGGAACGTCATGACCGGGACTG
>JAYJMB010087825.1:0-20558 GCA_036873735.1 Pouteria campechiana
AGCCAGGCCACGGTACGGAAAATGCCAAAAATGGATATATGCTTTCCAGGATGCCCCCTTCCCGCTTCTTCCTGTCGAGGCCAAGTACGGCCGACGCCCACAAACCCGAGTATGCTACAGAAATCTCACCCAGTAAGTCATCCGAGGCAATGAACAAATCTGGTCCGTTCATCTTCTAGCATCCGTTACGAATGGTTCATCTTCCCCAGAAAAAACCCATTAAACAATCCCTTCCATCCATCTGATTGAAAACTCTTAAATAGGTGAAACTGAAGGTTTTGATTTTAAAAATGTTCTCGAAATGATCATCTTGAAAGGAGATGATGTGCCAAGGAGCAGCAATGTGCACGGACTAACAAAGATAAATGACGTCCAACTAGTACTCGGGAGACTGCGTGCTCCCATGCACGGACTACATCTGAGTCCCACTGTATTTTCTCTTTTTGGGCGGTAGGATTATCTAAGAGCAAGTGGGCCACAGACTGCAGCTTGATGCTTGGGAGATATACATACATCTTTCCTTGGCTTTTGAGCTTCTGGGTGTGGCGGAATCCGATGGCGCTATCTGTCACCAGATTCCTCAGGGCATCAAGTGGCGCGCCAGGTTGACTGTGCTCTGATGCTCCACGGAGATTCCATGCACCCTACTTTACTACCCCCACAGAACCGCGACTAGTAAACCCTGGCCGTTCATCCGTCACTCCTAACAGCTCTAGAAGATCATGAACCTTGAAATGATTATTAGCAGGTGGTTTATTATGAACGGTCTGGATTCATCATCAGAGTCAACATTGACTACATGTCCAGTGTGAGATGTAGGGTAGTATTTGCACACACTTGCCCAATTTTTAATCCTACCTCCTAGGGCTTGCAAATTTTGAAAGTGGCAGTCCTTTAATTACTTTGTTTTACGAAAAAGCAGGGGATCGAAGGTGCAACGCATCAGAATTGAGGTGTTTTTTTGACCATTGGTGGAAGGATAAAATTCGGCTAAATCTAATCTGGATCTTCTCACGTGGAGACACGAGATCTCGTTTGGTCAGCGAGGGAGGGAAAAGGCGATCTTCAGCCAACCGCATTAGACGGAAATCTAATAAAATCATTCTGAAATTGAGGAAGGATATTGCATGTTGCACGGAAGAGAACCTGAAAATCTGCTTCCCATCAAAAGAGATTTTGGTAAGGGATATTAATATCTTTTATGAAAAAGTAACATCCACTTGCAACCGTCGTACGCATCCACCCCTAATCAATGGTGAAATACTTAGCAAGTTGTTTTTTTCAAAGAATTTTTGGGTGCAATAAAAAAAATAAAAGAATAAATAAAAATTCCATCCTCCATTGTTGAGTGTTGGCATGGGTTACACGGAGAAAATTCTGATTCGGGTTTGGGAATTATGAGTGAGTATGGGTGCAACTCGGTGGGATTGACACGAATTTTAGTCAATTATAACTTTAACATTATTTATAAAATCCAAATCATAACTCTAACCTTATTGTTTGTGTTCCGTTTGAGTTGAACTTCGGGTTGAGCTTCATGTAATTTATACTTTTTAATTTAATTTTTTTTATAATTCATCTTTTATTTTAAGCAAAATTTCAATTCAACAAAACCTAATTAATTAAAATAACATATAATAAAAAATAATATCAAAACATCTCTAAAAAATGTATGATATAAAATAGAGAAATGAAATACAACATTGCTAATTTATAAATTTATAAATATTCTAAGAATACAACAAATTTAAAGGCTCCAAATGCTTTCTCAAAAGAAAATCTTATACTTAAAACAGAGGGATTAAGAGCAAAAATTATATCCATCTTTATCATCAGATGATTCCTAATATGTATCGATATCAATCGCTCTTTTTACTCTTCTTTAATGGGCTTCCCAGCATTTTTGGGTTAAGCAAATTTGTTTTTCTCTTTCTTTTTTTCATTCTAATACTTCCTGAATTTCTTTTTCTTCTTCCTCCTGTTATATTCTATAAGCTAATTGTTCGAGAACTCTTTTAACCTGAACAATTATATTATAGATACTTTGAGTTAACAACTCTTCAGCATAATTGAGGTTATCTATTGACTGAATTAAGTATTATTTTATTGCTTACAATATTTTCTTTTCTGAATATAATTTTTTTAAAATCAGTCCAGGCATGTACTACATTAAAAAAACCTACAAGGATAATAGCATAATAAAACAATGAAAAAGACGAACCTGTTCGCTATGTGTCCACCACGCTTGCTATGAATCAAGTATAGAGTAGAGCTTGAAAGAGAAATAAACACCTAAGGCGAAGAGTAGAATACTCAAGGCTAAGAGTAGAATATTTGCTCAAATTGCTTCCTAACTCCTCTAAGAAAATAGGAGAGATTTTTATTTATAGAGCAGAAAAGTTACAAGTGGAGGTCAAGTGGCCTCTCTAAAATCATATCTTTATAAGAAGATAAGAACAAAAGAAAAAATAAGAAGATAAGGTCAAAAGAGAGGATAAGGATGGATGAGTGTTTTATCCCATCATAGACACATGACACATATGGATAAAAAGTAAAAGATAAGACCCTTTAAAAGTAGATTTATAATGATGTTGGTGTTGGCTCCCGTAAGATGGCTATACCCAAGAGGGGAGATGTGAATTAGATTTATAAAAATTTCTTGCTTGTCCCCTATTTAACTAATATCCCCTTCTCATACCTGTGTGTAATGCAATATAAGATAAATAATAAAGTTGTAAGGTGTGAGTAAAATCAAAGAAACACAAACAACATACATACACAAACAACAAGAATTTTATAGTGGTTCCAGAATCTCATCCTTATATCCACTCTTCCAAGACACACACTCATTGGGCTTTGCGTTTTACTATATCCCATATAATGGAAATATAATAGTGTTCCCAGTACTCTTCTAGATTTTAGTTCTAGGGGGGGTAAGCAATGTTCCCAGTATTCTTCTAGATTCCAGCTCTAAGGGGCATAAATATAGTGCTCCCAGTACTCTTCTAGTTTTCATGAGCTCACCAGGAAACTCGCTGGTTTCATAGATCACCAACAAACTTAATTGTTTTTAAAAGATCACCACCAGCTCTCTAGTTTTCATATTAACCCAGAAAACTAATACACTTATATAAAGTGTTACAATGAAGCATATGGGAAGATGTGATCCTTTAGCAGATCTATGTAATACAAAAAGATCTTCCTAGAATATAGATATAATGGACATTAAGAATATGAAGGTTTAAGCTTAAGGTTAGATAACTGAAAGTTTAAACTTCTGGCCATAGGTGGAAGGATTTCCATTAGGTTAAGCACATTTGAAAAGTATTCTTTGACTACCTTGAATTGTCTCACTCTTTTCCTTAAATAGATCTCCTGAAAAATTTACTGTTGGAGGAAGATGATCTTCATTGAATGCAGAGATGAAAGTAGATGAGTAGGAGATAAATGTAGAAAACCGCTCTGATAATCACCCATTTGAAAACGTTTTCTTATAATTAATTCTCATATGCTTAGAGTTGTTCTACAGTGTTGACTTTAACATTAAAGAAGGTGAATAGTTGGTTCAAGCAACTAACAAATGAAGAGATGCTGCAGCTCTAACTTGATTTACGATTTTGGAAAGACAATAATAAATTTCGACAAACTCAGCCGCTCCACTTTGATAGTTCTTTATTGCATTTGTCTGAAGTTAATATATGACAAAATCTCTTTCCAGCTGGATAGAGTTTCTTCATCTCCTACTTTGTCCATAGTTGATTCTAAATGAATTTGGGCTTCTTTATTTTCAGACGAATATGTTTTACTCTCTGAACTTCTTCTTTCATCTACTGCCTTTTCATTATCTCTTCAGATAGTATGAGATCTCGAATAGAGTATTCAGATTGACATCTTTGAGGGTATTTCAAAATCTCTGTAACTTAAACTTTCTAAAATATGGCAGATGGTTAAAACAAATATTTGCAGTCTTGCACTTGAAAATTTGAATGAGTTCTTGATGTTTGATTCTTGTTTAGCACTTAGAACCTTTAAACATTTTGTTCTCCTTTAATGGATTGTCTATTTTCACAATCTAGAAAGGTTGTGGACTACTTGGAAGAATATTATTGCAAGATACAGTTGCTGTAGAGTGTAAATTTTTTGATATTTGAAAACAAAAAAATTTCACTTTAACAAGTTACTATAGCACGTCATTGTAATACTTTGTCTGTTAATTTGTCTGAAATAAATATTAGATGAATGAGTTTGTTTGTTGGTATGCCAGTAGAGTTACTATAGCAAATCACTGCAGTATCGCTTTACCTGTTAATTTGTCTGAAGTAAGTAATAAACAAATAAGTTTGTCTATTGGTACCGTAGCAACGTTACTGTAGTAATTCGCCTAAAGCTTTGTCTGTAGGTCATGTAACATGTTACTGTAGCAATTCGTCTGTTGCTTTGTCTTAGGTGAACTTCGTCTAACACTGTAGTAGTTTATTGTAGCAAAAGTATTGTAGCAAAACTTCATTTGAAGCTTTGTTTTAAATGAACTTCGTCTGGCTCTGTAGCAGTTTACTATAGCAAAAGTAATGTAGCAAAATTATTGTAGTAGCACACATGCACTTGGAAATTTCTGCACTTTTGCTAAATTATTATCTTAATATTTTTTATTCTATTTTCCATTATAAATCAGAATATAATTATCCATATGAAGTTTACATAGGTAAAGCATGGATATGTAATTTACATTATGATTCATTTTTATAAATTCATTTAAACACTTATTCTTTTTTATTCAAAAATATCTAGACTTATATCAAAATGTATATGCTTGCATACCAGAAGCATCATTAGCATGGATTAAGTTTTAAGACAAGTTTAGTTGTTATCAAAATCATACAATAATTCTAACAGTGGGCATCATAACTTTCTGGCACTTGGAAACTGAAAGATTCCTGATTATTGGAAATTTGTCCTTATTCTATTCAATAGAGCCCACATGTTTGTGTCATATCTGCATCATATATGCATCATCTCTACATTATGTCTAATTCATGTCTGCATCATGCTTGCATCATACTTGCATCATGTTTGCATCATGCTTACATCATTTTGGGTTAGCTGTCTCAATGTTCATTAGTGCGTCTATTATAGTAAGTGAATTTTGATCTACTATTTTGAAAATATGAGACCATTGCATTTGAATTTCTTTAGGATAATTCTTATGCTGTCTAATTCTATTGATAAACAGATCGACTTCATCGGCATAGGTTTCTCCAATTTTTGTAGCATTAGATAAATACTGCTTTGGAATCACGACTAGAATATTTTTAGAGACTTCATTATATCCAGTCATCTTGACTAATGATGAATCTTCTCTAGCTTGGGGAGCATGAAGGATTATAGTCATGATTTTTGCACAAGTTATAGAGATTTTAGTTTTTAAAAAATCTTTCCATCTTGCCTTTGTCCATCTTGCCATTTTGTCAAAATCTCCTAATAGTTCCGCCCTTGGATTTAGAATCTAGACTTGAAAGCTTAGATAGACTGTTCTTTTACTTTCAGGTATCTTGGAGTTGCTACTATTAATCCTGTTACAAATCTTATACCGTAACCTAAGAGTAATAGTAAATATCTGATTGTCTCAGGCAGATCTCTTAACTTCTCCTGGTTTTGACGATCTATGCAAATATAGTCCACCATTCCTTGTTGCAGCTTGTGAACATTTCTTTAGTTATTCTAATATGTGGATAACCCTGGATATCATAAAGATGTTCTGTCCATTCTGGGTTTTGCTCAACAAGCATCTGTTCATCAGATAGTAGAGTCTCTGCAGTAGTAACATTTTTAATTGACTGTTTAACTATCTCATTGACTAGCTGGTTCTTTGATTGTAAGTTTTTCAGCTTTTCTATCAAGTCTATCACTTGAAATTCTCATTCATAAGCTTGTTGTTTTAGCTCTCAAGATTCTTTATCAAGTTGTTCCACAAGATTTTTAATTCCCAATGCAGTTATATAGGATTGATGCCAGCCGCATTTGCTCATACTAAAGAATCTATTGATTAGACCTACAAAGAATAATTCAAACATTTCTTTTGCTTGATCACTTAGACTCAACTTAACTATTTCATCTAAGTTCACTTTGAGAGGTTCATGGATAGTGTATCCCATGGAGTCTTTAATGATATTAGGGATACCATTGCACCTCCATGAGTGAGTGATTATTTTTAGACTTTAAATATTGAAATTATAAAATTTAATTTATTTAGTGTATTTAATGTGTTTGTTTAGCTAAAATTCAAAATTTTATGTCATTTAGAGGCTTAGATGACTAATAAATAGTTAAAGTACTTTATTTTATGTATGTTAACTCTTATATGAAAGAAATTTTGTACTCCACCTAACTCTCCAATGATATAAAATTTTGAATTCTAACTAAACAAATAACATCAAATGTAACGAAAAAAATGAATTTTATAAATCCAACCTCTAAAGTTTCAAATGAAGCATTTTCACCACAATTGTGACATAATTTCTATTTGAAAATTTTCTATATAGCTAACAGTTGAAAATAGGTAATGAGATTATTGTTGAAGATGAAGATACAAATGAAGTATATATGTTTGGAATGATGTTTTGATTCCAGCTAAAAGGGACTCCTGTCATTGCAATTATAACCTCTGATTCAAATGAATCTCCTTCACATTAACTTTCTGAAAATTATTTATGCAAAAATGATAACTATTAATTAAAACTTAACTACAATTATAGAGAACTATAGCTATGGCAAAATCCTTTTACTTTACTATGTTAGATACAGATTGGATATTATCATTTCTTCTCTTTTAATTTCTATCTTATCCTTATGGTAGAAGGAATGTTGTTCCCATGTTTTAAATGCAAATTCAAGAGTGTAGTTAATCCAACAAAACTTCAATTGGAAATCATGGATATATTAGTATTTTATTTGGGAAGACTTTCTAGATGAATATCATAAAAGAAAATAGAATAAATATACTGAGAGAATAATAATAATAATAAATTAGAATTATAAAGGACTAAAGACGTCACTAAATATCTATGTATTCCAGGCAATCATACATAAATACACACACACATAGTAAATTTGTTATTATTTCTAAAAAATTGAAATTAGGGGTGTAAGTAAGGGCGGGTTCAACAAGAACTCAAATTCTAGGTAGGGTTAGGAAGCTATTGTTCAACCCAAACCCAAAATTTTTGACCCAAACCCACACCTACTTCAGGTTCAGGGTGGGTATGGGGGTCAGGTATATATATACAAATACATCATTTTCCCCGACCCTGCAAACCCTATTCTTTATTTTATTTTTGACTTTTCATTTTCCACTGTCGTTGCCCTTGCTCGCACTCACCCGCCCCTACCCTATGATTCCCCTCTATTTGATTCTTCCTATTTGCCGACACCCCTACTGCATTGCTCCTCTGGTAAGGTCTCCTCCCCTCTCTCTCTCTCCACACACACAAAAAACCCTGTGAGTATTTTTTCCATCATTTGATCTTCCCCCTTCGTCTCTATATCATTGGATATCGCGAGCTCCTAATCATTGATGTTCAATCATCTCCCATTCTGGCGTTCCTCCCATTGAGTTATTTCAGGTGCTTTAGTTTGTCAAGTTTATCGGTTTCACATCGATCTTCCTCCCGTCTCTCCACTGTTAGCGCCAAATGATCGAAAGGTAAAATAGTTTTCTTCCTTTCTCGCTCTGCTCTCTCTTTCTCTTCTCCTTAGTTTTCCGATCAGTCAAGGTCTACTCTCTCTATACATGTTGATTGTCCTATTTTACGTATTTTTTCTAAATAGTATAAGAAAATGATTTGTAATGAAGGATTTATTTATTTATGTTGTTTATTTTCGACCAGTCAAGCTTTGCTGTCTCTCTCTCTATACACAGTAGGCACTACTTGTTGCATACTTTTCCTAATTTTAGCAATTTAATTTTTATAAATAAATGATACATCAATTGAATACTCAAAGAAAGGATGATATTACCAAGGGTGGTTTAAAAAAAGATGACATCAAAATAGTTGCAGATATTAGTCTTTACTAGACTGCTACTAAAAAGCAGGAGTCAACCAGTAGACTTAAGAAGGAGAAAGTTTTATTGAATATACTCACGCCAATTGGAATATGATTCCCATTTGAATCCTTCCAGTGTGCATTCTCTTCTAATGATGATCGCACTCTGTGTCCCTCTCTCTTTTATTGACAGTTTTTGCATTCTATTGTATAGAATGTGATATTGTGATTATATTTATGTGCTTTTTTGTTGCTTAAATTTGGTTGATTTATCATTACATAGTATTTATATGCTACTTTTTGCTTATATTTTTATGTTTATGTTGTATGTTTTTTTTTTTCGATTGGCGTGATTGGTCATTATGTATGATTGTTCAACATGCTAGATGATTATTTAATATGCTCTATGATTATTCAATATTTGCATTCTTCCATATATTGCCTTTACCATGGAAGAAGAAATGGGCAATCATGGTGTTGAGATTGGAACTTCTGGTACTAATAATGAAACTTCTAAATCTGAGACTCAGCCTATTATTAAAAAAATAAAAGGCTTACAAATAGATCAGAATTATGAGGTCATTTGGAAAAGCTCTCACGAAAGTTGGGTGATGTTAATGCTTTTTGTATATGCAAATATTGTAAGATAAAATTGAAGTATAATAGTAGGTGGGGTATAAGTACATCATGCCCTACCTAGGGGCCTATGTGTTTTACCATTTCCTTGTAATCTTTTCCATTTCTAAGGAAAAATTCTACAAAAAATCTGGCAGAGTCTAGCTTAAATTATATGAATATAAACCTATGCAATTATACAGTATCATAATTAAATAACTACAATAAATCATAAACCACACACCCATATCATTGTCTAGAACTGAAACCATATTGTGAAGGCAAATGGCACACTGGACATGTACAAACTTTACATTCATAGTATCTATCATAATGACATGCTGATAAAATAACTTTATACATAACTTTTATATCATACATTAAATTTCATCAATTTACAAATACATCTTTCCCATGGGAATCACCAATCACAACATCATTAAAATACATTAATGATCTTCTAATTCTGAATCCAAGCAATATTGTTCAACCTATGCACTAAAATTTTAATAAAATAGTGTGAGTATGAGGGAACTCAGTAAGTAGGCAAAATAATAAACAGTAATCAATAATCAGTTAAAACAAAACATGTTCAAATCCATAACATGTATAACTTCATAATTTATCAATTTCATACAGAGTAGGACAATATCCCATTGATCATTTCATCATAATACATACCATTCCTTCATTCCATTCATAATATAATATAATCACTTATTATATAGCAACAAGGGATATTCTCTGTCCCCAATCCTTTACAACATAACAAAATAATATCTTTGAAAATACGTACTTAAGGGATATTCATTATTCCCACAATTTAAATATTCACACAATAAACAAACATCCTTACAAACATGGTGCTCATATTTAGGGGATACTCATGATTCCATTAATCCACACATTCGTTCATCAGTCAAAAAAAGGGCCTACTTACCTTAAGGGAGAACAATTCCATAGCTCCTCAACTCAACCTTTTCATTTCCATTCAGTGCTCCAATGGCTCTACACATATCACATAGAACACAATTTATTTTACACCTGTTTCTCATACAATTCATTATAAATTAATTAAACACAATTCTAAGTGTCCCCATTTTATCCATATAACCTACTTAAATATCACCCCACTCATCAATTCAAGTCAATTAACCTGACTTTAAATGGCCACTTAAAGACTGCCTTGGTATGCAACACATCTTGTTTCTAGGTGAAATATTTCATCAAACATATAATGGGCATTACTTAATGTATAACATTTTTAGCACCATTATCATACAACATCACTATCATTCACTTAATCTTAAGAAGAAACTTATTCAATGATTTTTATTGCTCATTGACACTTCATCCAACATATTCTAGACATAGCTTAACTACCTCAACTGGACCACCAAAAAAGGGAACTGAATCTCAAGCTGAAAGGAAGAGAGAAACAACTTCAAGTCTAATTGTCTTTTGTTGAAGATCTCCCACATTCCTGCTATCTTCATTACAAGGGAGGGTTGGGACCAAGGGAACTGTTGCATAAAAGCGACGAGGAAGAAAATGATCTTGTAGCTTCTTAGCAAGTACTCTTTCCCTATCATACAATAAGCTCATAATCTTAGAGTTTTCATTCTCAAGTTGTTGTACTTGCCTCATAAGTACCTTTTTAGTATAGTCAGGAGAAACCTATGTGCCCCTTGTGATGTGTCGATGTAGTACTTATGGAGAGGAGATGACCTCTCTTCAGGCTCGCCCTCCTGCCTAGCTTCATTCTGCCTCTTTGGATAAAAAATGCGACAAAAATAATCACTCCATGTTGTTGTAAGAAAGTTTTCCTGGCGCCTAAAGATGGAAAGGACTCACCTTCCTTCTCTTCCATCTGCTCGGCTACTAAGATCTACTATACGATGAGTGATGAAGCTTCAAGGATTGGCCGGACGAATCACTGGTTGAGTACTATTCATTTAACAAGGTTACCAAGCGTAGTCTCTATCCATCATATTCGTATGTGTTATATTCTTATGTGCATGGAGAGTGTGAGTCTACTATGGTTAAGAAGGTTTCAAAAGGGACACTGACTAAACAAATGAGTGGAATGAAGAAAAGAAGGCTCAACTAGTTTTGGGCCGAGTAAGGTGAATGTTCTTTCTCAACAAACTACTATTCTGTGTTTCAATCAAAATGAAACTGAAACCTTCTCCTCATAGCAACCTTCTATTATATTATATAGGTCTAGACCACAACATAACCAAATGCCACACAACTCACATAACTGGAGTTGACACTTGGTGGACTGATTTAGCAGCCTTAGGCAAGCTCATGGGTAGTTCCGTTCTTCAAGTTTCGTGCCTTGATCTAGTGTTGGATGAAATGGCTAACTTTAATGACACTTCCTGCGTTGTATACTACCTGATTGATTGGTGCCTCATAGGGTTGTTGCTGGACAACTAGCGTCCCTGAACTAATTTGCACCCACTGTGCTTAAGAGTGGATGAGATTTGTCTCTGGCACTATAAGCATTAGCTTTCGGATCTCGATTTTCTACTCAAAGAATCAACTATACTGAACTAGCAAACTACGACAACTAGATGCCTAGCAACAACCAACAAAAGTACGCTCCGACTAAGGCATCCCTTTGCGTACCGTAGGAGTGAAAGGAAAGATAGTAATATCCCAAGGAACCTTCACTACTTATTATTAGACATTTTCTATTTCAATCCGATTCAAGAAGATTGACTTCTCGCTTGGGCTACTATCAATCAAAACGTAAACAAAATAATTCTCAACTTTATACAGGTTATATTCAACACTATTCAACACAAAATACTTTCCTTGCAAGAATTTTTATCCAAAATATACTAATTCTACTTTATCAAAGTCTTAGGCTTACAATCCAACCTTTACACATCATTATTCCTCATCTAGGAATTTCATCGAACATTCCCTATGCATTCAATTTATAATATTTCAGTTAAGTTGTTCAAGGGAAATTCTTTTCCATCTACACCTATCTATGATACAACATAATTAATATGAAATTAATTATTGGAACAAGCTTATTAGGCAATTAATTCATGAATCAACACATGAAATCCCCTTTCCAATAGTCACTTAGGTCTTGATATAGCAACTTAATGGAATCTCCATAACCAAATGACTTCAAAAACATTATAATTAACCCATCAATAGTTTCCCCCATGAAATCTACACATTAATCATGCATTTTCATCTCCCCATCACTGTTCATGAAGCTATGAAACCCTAGTAGCTAGAAATTCATAAAATCAATAGGGGAAAGTAGGTTACCTTCAATTTCAAACATGTCTTCCTCTTTCCCACAAAGATTTGACCTCCATATGCAAGAATCCTTCTCCACTCATGGCCAAACAAATTTTCCTTCTCTTGCCATTCTAATCTATTAGAGTTTACGTCTCAATCCATGGGGAATGAATTTTCATACCTAAAATTATATAGATCCTAGCTAAAATGACATGGAAAGGGGGTAAAAATTATGGGATTTGGGCCTAGGAGAAGAGAGAAATAGAACGAGGTTAAAAGGGTTAAAAACAAAACGACACTACGTTTAAAAAATCAAACAACCAACTTTTCTCGCTAGCGGCACAACACTTGGGCGCCGCAGTGCTCAACTGTCTAGATGCCACCACCTCTCTTTTTCTGCTCTGGTGCTATGTTGCTAGCCCTGCTGCCCCATTTTTTGTTGATTTTTCTTCCATTTTTCACTTTGTTTCTTTTCCATCTTATTTCCTTATTTCTCATACATGTTTATCATGATTGTTTTTCCCCTTAATATATCATTAAAATTCATAATAATCCCCTCAAATAACCAAGGGTCAATTAATATATCATTAAAATTGATAAAAATCCCCTCAAATAACCAAGAGTCAATTCATGTACATACTCACACATACTCTTAATGACATAGTCACATCTAACTCCCATACATTTCATGTATACTTATACCATCATATCTAACTCACATACATTTCATGTATACTTATACCATGTCATGTTCAAAATAAAATTTTCTTTACTTCACTTCATTACTATAATCAAATTGAAAATTTTATCCCTCCTTTTCAACACCTCAGGTGTTACAAAGTAGTTTAAAACGACTGTTACAAAGTAGTTTAAAATGACACATTGATAGTTGTGGCAAGAACATAAGTAAGGGTGGTCCCAAGTAACACTTATTAACCTTTACAAAAATAGGCAGCAATGGTGTTCCAACCAACTGGAAGTTTAATCAAAGAAGGTCTAGAGAAGATCTTGCAAAAATGATAATTATGATGAAATGCTACTTACAATTGTTAAGAGGTTTTTGAAACTTTATGAGTGGAGCACAACCACTCTTTAAGTTTGTATCTAGAGTAACAATTATCAAGGATTGCATGAAAATTTATCAGTTAGAAAAAAGAAAATTACTAAAAAAATTTATGGATCAAGTTCAACATGTTAGCTTGACCCCTAGATATATGGACTTTAATTCAAAATGTTGGGTAAATGTGTGCAACTATACATTTTATTGATTATGATTGGAATTACAATATGAAGATCATTAATTTCATGCTTTTGCCTTCTCCACACATTGGTGATGCGATTGCTCAAGCTTTTGAACATTCTTTGGTTGATTGGGGTTTGGAAAAAAAGTGTTTCACTATGGTAGTTGATAATGCCAGCTCTAATGATGTTGCAAGTGTGTGTTTTGAAAAAAATACTTGTAAAAAGATTAATTATGTTAGTAGTTGAAGAAATTTTCATATCAGATGTGCAACACATATAGTGAACCTTATTGTGAGAGAATAGTTGGAGAAAATTAGCAAATCAATTAGTTGTATCTAAAGTGGTGTAAAATATGTTAGAAGTTCTCCAGGAAGACAACAACATTTTGATAAGTGTATTGTCAAAGAAAATCTAGATATGAAAGGAGGATTATGTTTGGATGTGCCAACCCATTGGAACTCCACATATCTAATGCTGGAAAGTGCCTTAAAGTTTCTAAAGGCATTTGATAGGTTAGACATGGAAGATGCAAGTTTTAAAAAGGAGGATCCTCCTACTAAAGATGATTGGAAAAATGTAAAGGTTTTGTGTAAGCTTTTGAAGTATTTTCATGATGTTGCAGTTCGTTTCTCTAGATCTTCTTATGTTACTATAAACATTTATTTTGTTGAGCTTTACAAAATAGAGAAGCTTCTATCTAATGTTGCAATGGAAGAAAATTCACTCTTTTTGATAAATATTGAGGTGAAATTGAAAATCTCAATATTGGTTATTGCTTATGTTTTGGATCCTCGATTCAAGGTGAAATACATTAAATTTCATTGCACAAAACTTTATGGAAATGAAAGGGCATTGGAGCTACTTCAAAAAGTAGAAAGTTCACTTCAAAAGCTTTTTAAGAATTATCGAGATAAGTATTCTTCTATCGATGTGGAATATGATAATAGTGCACAAGTGGGGGACATTGATAAAGAAGTAGATGATTATGCTAAGTTTATACAAGTTAAAGAAACAATAGACATGAAGACAAAAGTAGATCAATACCTTGAGGAAGGGGTGGAGTGTGATGTATCACATTTTGATGTTTTGAAATGGTGGTATATAACTACTAAGTATCAGATCTTATCTTATATGGCATGTGATATTTTGGCGATTCCTATCTATACAGTTGCATCTGAATTAATATCTAGTACAGGAGGCTGAGTACTTGACAAATATGATAATTCATTATCACCAAAGGTGTAAAGAGTTTAATTTGTGCTCAAAATTGGTTGAGTTTATCGGAGGATGATTGCGGATATGATATAACACAAATAGGTAACTTTCTATCTATTCACTTAATATAGAACTCTATGTTTACAATGTACATTATTAAACTCTATGTTTATTGTTTTATAGATACTAATAGTAGCATTGTGTTGGCATATTAATCCACCAAAGCTACAAACTACCAAAATTTTGCTTTCATTCAAGTAATACAATATGAGAATGGATGACCTCCTCGCTCCAGCGAGCCGCTCAACCAAGGCAAATAGAAAAAGCCAGTGCTAACGTGCCATGCAGCCAAGGAAGCTTAACTAGAATGTAAAGTCTTTATCCATAGAGATATCCCTCTCTCTCTCTCTCGAGACGTTAATAGCAGGGGGCAGTGAACTGGCATGCTTGATTAATTGTTTGACACGCAAGATCAACAATAATGGGTTCCCTGGACACTGATCGAACGATCAACGCATCACGCAGGGCATGCTGATTCGAGGGCCACTATCATGTAATGGCCAGACCTGGAGCATCGGTAGACAACAAGAAGTCGTTGGTGGCTAGAAAGTCGGATGGCGACGGGCAACGCCATTAACAACAGAGGCAGCCTGTGGGTGTCGGCAGATGGATTTTTTAGCAGCTCTGCAAAATCCTTCCCAGCTGGAAATGGAGTCAACAATCAGCATCAACAACAATGGTAGAGGGGTTTTTTGGCTCTCCTGTTGATTTTTCGGCGAATGGGATTAAGAATCTGGTGTAGTAGAGGTTGTGTCAAAGTTGAAAAAGGGACAGAGACTTGATGGTCGGAGAAGATTGTCTGTTCGATGGTCAGACAGTAGCATATCTGGAAGGGGTGATCCGGCGTAGCACCATTAGCACTGGAGTTTGAATAGCAGTGTCGAGTTTCTGATAGGAGCAGATCAGTCATCAGACGTTGACAATGGCGGCACAAAGGGGCAATGGTGACCTACAGTTGTTGACAATGAAGACATTGATGGGTTTGTAGTGTCTTCTTTGATTTTTTTTAACCCGAAGCAAATCAAACTATCAGCAGCAAGGAAGCTGCGATGGTAGCTTGCATTCGTCGACGACAAGCGATGACGGCAGACCCAAGTTGGTTCCACTTGGTAGTTAGGAAGTTGTGACGGTAGGCATTGTCGACGGCATCATGCGAAAATGTCAAAGGATTAGACCGATTCGCCGAAGGAGCAATGATCGGCAGTCATCGGCTATAGACAAGATAATAGAAAATGTCCCGGAATGTTGCAGTGTCGCTGTGGGAGAGATAAGCAAGTGTAACAAGGTAAATGGAAGGCATTCCTTGCTGATATGATGTGCAACCAAAGAGAAAGGTCCAATAGACTATTTCGATGAAGGCATTTCAGTGAGGTGAAATTAGCTTCTCCATGTTGATGCTAACATGCCGTGTAGACAGGGTGAATCTTTATCTGCGTTGTCAAGGTGATATTTCGTTGAGGTGGCATGTAGTTAGAGACAAGCTATTAGCAACCTGAGCAGCCAGGGGAGCCAAAAGAATTACCTACTGGGCAAAAAACATTAGCCGCGCAACTAATAACATTGATGTGATGTTTTGTTGAGATTATGTGCAATTGAGTACAACCGATGTGGCTTGCAGATGGGACAGGGGAGGATTTTCTATCCAATATGCAATGATTTTGTCCAAAAACATTTGGCAAAAGTATTTTGCTAGATATATATTTTTTCACAAATGTAAACGGATGGCCAAGTTTGTTTACATCATTTTTTATTGAACTCAATATATATGCATGTATACATATATAATAAGGCTTGTAAATCAACTCTAAGTAAATAGATTTTTGAAAAACATATTGGGATATATAAAAAAATGCATCGAATTAATTGCATGGTACCCACATTGGACACATATGCAATTAATTGGAATTTTGGCAATCCACATTATTTTGATTAAATCAATTGAAATATTTGGATTGACCAATGTTGCAAGTGAAAATTCCAAAAATACCCTTACCGTGGGAGTCAAGCTCCTTCCAAGGCATGAGAGTCAAGCTTCTTCCAAGGGCGTCGGAGTCAAGCTCCCTCAAAAGCGTGGGAGTCAAGCTTCTTCCAAACCGTGGGAGTCAAACTCCTTCCAAGGCATAGGAGTCAAGCTTCCTCCAAGGCGTAGGAGTCAAGCTTCTTCCAAGGGCATGGGAATCAGGCTCCCTCCAAAGCATGGGAGTCAAGCTTCCTCAAAGGCATGAAAGTTAAGTTTGCTTTAAGGCGTGGGAGTCAAGCCACCCCTAGGGAGTGGGAACCAAGCTCCTCTCAGGCATGGGAGTCAGGCTCTAATTTTTCAAAATGCCCAAAATGGCCCTACAAGTGCAACGAAGGCACGATTTCTCAAAATGCCCAAAATACCCCTACAGGTGCAACCAAGGCATATTTTCAAAATTCTAAAATTACCCCTAAATGATAAAAAACTATAAATAACCCCTCTCTTGGCCTTAAGAAAAAAGGAGAATTTCTTCTGAAGGAGCATGGAGGAGTCTTTAAGAGGCAGATGCCTCACTTGACACCAATAGCCTTTTGCCATTGGTAATTTCTCTAGTGCCTAAGGGCATTCTGCCATGGCCCCACTAGGGTACACATATGGGTAATGATGGGTCCTATGTGATTAATGAACAACTGGATAATGCCAGATTAGATAGTTAAAATACGTTGAACTCTAATTTAAACCCTATAAATGCCTCATAAATTAGGGATATTATTTTAAATCAATTAAGAACTATCATTTAACATTAATCACTATCATTAGTGGTAACCATGATTAGTCTTAATTAAGTCAAAGTGTAATTAGACTTAATTCATGCAACATGGATCTTCAATCTCCCATAGTATAAATGGCAGAGATCGCCCGCTTTTAGTTTTTATGGGATATTGGAAAACACCACTTATCAACTCATTTAAAAGCCTCAGTTTAAGACCAAGTCACTGAGTCATGACTCACCGAGTCAAACCTTAGCAAATGCCACTTTCCATTTCATGCAAAAGCCTAAGCTTATGATTAGGATACCGAGTCAAATCTTAGCAAATAATACTCACCAAATCATTCAAAAGCCTAAGTTCAAGACTGAGTCGCTGAGTTATGACTCACCGAGTTGATGAGTCCCGACTCGCTGAGCCATTGAGTCATAACTCACGAGGTCAAACCTTAGCAAATACCATTAACTTATTCACAAGCCTAACTTTAGGACCGAGTCATTGAGTCATGACTCACCAAGTCAAACCTTAGCAGATATCATTCATCAAAATAACCAAAACCCAGTTAACCTGGCCCACTCTTCTTAAGCTTATCATAGGCAATGTGAGAAAGATGACCAAAACCCAATTAACCTGGCCTACTATTCCTAAGCTTCTCATGGGCAATGAGAGAAAGCTGACCAAAATTCAGTTAACCTGGCCCACTATTCCTAAGCTTCTCATGGGCAATGAGAGAAAGCTAACCTAAATCCAGTTAACCTGACCCGCTATTCCTAAGCTTCTCATGGACAATAAGAGAAAGCTAACTTAAACCCAATTAACTTGGCCCACTCGTCTTAAGCTTCTTATGGGCAATGAGAGAAAGCTGAACCAAAACTAGGTCACTTATTTTCTTTTAATTATCTAAACACAATAAAGATCACTCAGTTTTGAGTCCTCCCGGGATATACCAATTGGGTCACAAACCTGCTACTATCTCTATGGTTTTTTATAGTCTAAACAATAGAAATTACCTAATCTTGATTCCACCTGGGATAAACCAATTGGATCAAAACACCCATTCTTTAGGTTGACCCAACGTTTAGCAGCCTAGTCTAGAGCCTTATCATCCTATCTGCCCATTAACTTGAGGCGATCTCCTAAATATCAAGCCATCACAATGTGTATTTTCTTTTTGGTCTCTAAGATGCATTGTACTTTTTCTTTTAATCAAGAATTTTCTCCTATTGTGGAGATGTATTTATGACCACTTGTGGGCTGAGATATAAATATATAAATTTTTTATGTATATAGCAAGTGTAATCAATTAAGAATAATTAATAAAAAAATAGAAATTATTTGATTTATTTTAAAAATGATAAATATCTTCATATTGCTCCATTTTTGTCCTTCCTCTTTTTGTACTTATTACAAAAATGATAAACCCGACGTGAATAATTGTTAGAAAAATCACGTCGGGTTCACCATTTTTGTAACAAGTATATAAAGAGAAGTAAAAATGAAACAACATAAAGATTGGTCATAATGAATCAAACAATTTTTATTTTTATTGATTACACTTGCTGTGTACATAAAAAAATTGCATATTCAAATCTCAGACCATAGATTATCCTAATTACATCTTCACAATGGGAGAAAACTCTTGATTAAAAGAAAAAGTATAATGCATTTTAGAGACCCAAAAATAAAACATACTCTCTCTCAAAATGAATGTGTGCTATCTTTGGGATCGCTAAAAATATGGTGATGACTTGATATTTAGGAGATTGTCTCAAGTTAATGGGTAGACAGAATGACATGGCTCTAGATTGGGCTGCTAGACATTGGGTCAACCTAAAGAACTGGTGTTTTGATCTGAATGGTTTGTCCCGGGTGGAATCAAGACCGGGTGATTTCTGTTGTTTAGACTATAAGAAACCATAGAGACAGTAGTAGGTTTTTGACCTAATTGGTATATCTTGAGAGGAATCAGAACCGGATGATCTTTATCATGTTTAAACCTTAAAGAGACCAGAAGAAAATATGTGACTTAGGTTTGGTTCAGCTTTATCTCATTGCCCATGAGAAGCCTAAGAAGAGTGGGCCAGGTTAACTGGGTTTAGGTCAGGTTTCTCTCATTGCCCATGAGAAACTTAAGAAGAGTGTGATAGGTTAACTAGGTTTTGGGCAGCTTTCTCTCATTACCTATGAGAAGCTTAGGAATAGTAAGCCAGATTAACTGAATTTTGGTCACCTTTCTCACATTGCCCATGAAAAGCTTAGGAAAAGTGGGCCAGGTTAACTGGGTTTTGGTCAGCTTTCTTACATTGCCCATGAGAAGTTTAGTATGAGTGAGTCAGGTTAACTGAGTTTTAGTTATTTTGATAAATGATATCTGTTAAGATTTGACTTGGTCAATCATGACTCAGTGACTCGGTCCTCGACTTAGGCTTTTGAATGAGTTAGTGGTGTTTGCTAAGGTTTGACCTCACGAGTCATGACTAAGTGACTCAGCGATTCAGGACTCATCGACTTGGTGAGTCAGTTCTCAGCGACTCGGTCCTGAACTTAGGCTTCTGAATGATTTGGTGAGTAGTGTTTGCTAAAGTTTGACTCGATGACCTAATCCTAAACTTAGGCTTTTAAATGAATTGGGAAGTGATGTTTGCTAAGGTTTGACTCGGTGAATCGTGACTTAGTGACTTGGTTCTAGACTTAGGCTTTTAAATGAGTTGATGAATGGTGTTTTCCAATATCTCATGGAAAATAAAAAGCGGACGATCTTTGCCATTTATACAATGAGAGATCGAAGATCTAGGTTGCATGAATTAAATCTAATTACACTTTGAGTTAATTAAGCCTAATCATGGTTATCACTAATGACAGTGATTAGTGCTAAATGATAATTTTTAATTGATTTAAGATAATATTATTAGTTTCCTGATTTATGAGGCATTTATAGGGTTTAATCATTGTTCAATGTATTTTAACTATCTAATCTGACATTATCTAGTTGTTCATTAATCATAAGAGACCCACCATTACCCATATGTGTACCATGGTGGGGCTATGGTAGAGTGCCTTCGGGTACTAGAGAAATTACTAGTGGCCAAAGGACATTGGTGTCAAGTGAGACACCTAACTCTTGAAGACTTCTCCAAGCTCCTTCAGAAGAAATTCTTCCTTTTCTTCGACTTTCTGTCATTACTACCAGTTTTAGTCTTAGTGGACAGAAGTGTTCAGTTCGCTTCTTTTCAATTCTTTCTTCTTGGGTCGAAGAGTGCTTTCTTTCTACTTATCATCTCGGACTTTGCTCTATCTAGAGAAGGAAAGGAGGCGTGGTGGTGCTGTCGTGGGCACCCAAATTTAGAACCTTGCTCCAATCTAATTTTCTGTAGTAGTGTGAGTAAGGG